>VYZT01043254.1:0-28904 GCA_013400735.1 Pomatostomus ruficeps
TTTAAGTCTTCTAGTTTTCAGTCTGAATTTGCTGACATTTCATACACATTTGTTCTTCTACAAACAAAATGTTTATATTAAGTGGTTCTTTTCTCTCTCTAATGTTTAACCAAGAGTATTTTTAAGGACAATTCTCATATCTCTTAGTGTAGAGTTTTTGTGTAGGTTTCTTTTTAGGCAAAACAAGTAGGCTTGGTGTACTGGCCACACATGGCCCTTCATTGCCATGACTTCCTATGTTCCAGTTTGAGCTAACCTTAATTGAGCATGTGCACTCATATTCCAAAAAGTGTATTCCATGGTGCGTTCATTTATCATTTAGCTACTGGGATATTTTGTTTGATACATTTAGCAATGGCATTTTTCATAGCTGTGTCATTAGACTGCCCAGTTATCTTCTGGCTGGCAGAAGGATTTGGATGTATTAGTCTATACCTGTTTGGTGTTCAGAAGGTAAGTGTTTCTTTATAGCATGTTATACATTTCTTTCCATTTTCTCCTCTCCTTCCTGATGTGAGGCGCGTCTCTTTGTATGTTCTGCTGAACAGTGTTTTCCTGTTTTTCTGTCCTAGTGTTAATCATTGGCATCAGACATTAGGTGCAGTCCCTAGTACTTCTGCTCTGGCCAGAATCCTTACTGTGGTGAGCTTATTACTGAGAGTGACCAGGAACCTGACTGATACTCTGTGCAGGCATCCTTGCCCTGTGAGCCATCATATCCACTGAAAAAATGCCATGGGCAATTGGTAGTTACCCCTTCAGCTGTACGATTATAGTCTGTTACAATTTGTCAGAGTCCTTAGAATCCGTCAGAAACCTTACAGGGAGAAAAGGGACTAGAAAAATTTGGAGGCACCAGCTTCCTTTTCAGCTGAATATAACCAGTGTAATATTTGTCTTTGCTACGAGATTTTGTTAAGGAAAAGGATGTATTATCTGTCAGTCTACTGCACAGAGGAAGAGTCATACTTTGAACCCTGTAGCCTGAAAACAAGCACTTTAGGGGCTGATCAACAAGCAAAGACCACCTATCTCTACTGCAAAGGCATGTTAGACAGCTGGGTTTGGAACTTCTTCATCCATCCAAGTTCAGTCTACCAACCATAGGTCTGTCAGAGCTCTAGCAATTCATGCTTCAGATTTCCGTTCATTTTGGCACATAAATTAATGGTTCTGCTTGTTTTCCAGAGTTCAGTCAGTGCTCCAAGAATAAGATCTGTGAGTTACAAAGTGTATGAACTTCCTTTCATGCACAAAGAAGCTGAATTTTTATTTCAAATCCAAACTGAAACTCAGTGGAGCCTGCAGCTGACACTTTTGTATTAAATAGCAAAATGACAGTCAGTACCAGGATAAATAATGTAGCCTCTTTCTTTTCTATTGCTTTTTAGCAACATATTTTAACATTTATGTCTTAAATAATACTGAGTTTAAGATAAACAAATGCCTAGAATAATCAGACGGCATTTTATTTTGTAGAATGCACACTACCTTTGCCTTGCAGCTCCCTAATTTTAGCAGCCCTTCCCACGTGGGGTTAGAGGAATGCAGCAGTGCTGTTTGTAAGTTTGAAATAGAACAGCCTNNTGATGATTTTTTTGCCTAACCAAAGAACAGATGCTGAATTTGGATAGCACGCCTGATATATTTACTCCAATGTCTTCAAAACTTGGCAAGATCATGAAAGGACATAACTTTTATGTTATTTCATTGCTTGAGAACTTTGTGTGGTAATTAAGATTTAAGAGATTCGTTGCATGTAGATGACAGGTAAAAAACCAACACTAATGCTGCTTGTTATGTTTCTTGAGCATTTCTGCCTCTCAGGCATATTTTAACTTATTTAGATTTTAGATTATTCCCAACAGTGGGAATTGGACAAGCAACAATAGCTAAGGTCTGAAGAGAGTTTCGAAGCATGGAAAATTGGAAACTAGCAGATTTTGTCTATGAAGGGAGTTGTAAAAGACTATGCAGAAACCCCTCCTCATTAGCATAGGGATTGAGTTGATCTTCCTTCATGCAAGAGAACCAGGCAGCTCCAATAGTAGTTTCACAAACACGCCATAACTAGTACTTCCACTTCAAGAATTCCTGCTTTTCCTAATATTGGTCTACTCTCCTGTTCCTTTACCCCACAAAAGAAACCCTTACCCTATCTAACATAGAAAAGATACTGAAGTTACCACTTTGTACTTTACACTTATAATAGTTGTGAAACTTGTGCATCAAGAAACATGTTTGCTTGTGGTTTTGGTCCACTGTGTTAGGCATTTCATATTAGCATTACAACCTTTAATATGATATGAGCAGGAAGGAAAGAATTACAGAAGAGGATAGAAATTGATGTAGGAATCATTATAGAAAGCTGTTATAGCTGGAAGAGTAATTTCCACTGTCATTTCCTGCACATTGTGCAACTATTTCAGCAGTGTATCTGTTCTGACTTCTCTACATTGCACTATTCATTTTATAAGCTACATATTTTTGAGTGTTCTTTTGGAATATATTTGATTTTGTTTCTGTTTGTCACTGTACCCCTGCTCAGATCACTGAAATGCCAAATGAAATCCAGCTGCAGAAAGCAAAGGTTCTTCAAATATGTGGCTCATTGTGATGGGATCCCAGTGTTGCCAGGGCTGTGAGGTGGTGTAGTTCCACCTTTTCCTGAAAGGAGAATGTTTCCTTTAGAAGATACAAAAGGCTTCTGTTTGCTACAGTAAAGTTTTATTAGAATATAAACATAGAGCAATATAACTGTGTACAGAGAACTCAGTTCTGCTGAATGTGACAGCTGTAAATTTAAAAGATATGAAAATAAGTGAGGCCTGGCCCTTTGTGTTTTCATAGGGTGGCTTATTTCTTCCAGCCATGTTTTTACTGCAGCAGCTCCTAGGGGTTTTGGTACATTCTCATTACTCTCTTCTGGATTCCTAGTGAAATACTCTCCTTTCTGTTTCTTTGGACTCATTGCCTTCAGATTTGCTCCTTTCCTTAGCAATTCTTTCTACTTTTCAAGAATTTCCCACTTTACTCTCCTGCATTAAACTTTCTACTTGTAGCTCTCTCCACCTGTCCTTCCCACACACTAGGGGTTGGAGTGCAAGTTCTCATTATTCCCAGAGGTGCAATATTTTTCCCCCTCCTTTCCAGAGTATTGCATGTGATCCCAAGTTCAGCATGCAAACAAGGCTATACTGGCATCTCTTCTGATCTGCTCTTTTGAATGTTTTCTAAAATAGTAAATTGTGTTTGTAGCATAAACAGTAAAGAAATAACCCAAAACTTCTATGTAGAACTTCTGTTGCTTTGGCTTCAGGTGAAAAAAAAAATTCCTTGAAAAATAGCTGTTAACAGGTAACAAATAGACTGTTGTCATTTGAGTGTTTCCCATTCTATCTCACAAACTTCATTCTAGAAGATATGCCTACTGGCCCTTCATACGTAAGAAAGAATGTTTTGTTTATTTATTTATTTTTTACCGTGTGTTACAGAAAGGTATCCATGAGTGGAACTTCTGTGCTGCTTCTATCAGGGGAGTAAGGTAAGTTTTTTCCCTTTCTTGTTTTGAAATTAAAGGAGTAATTGAATGAGTTTTGTATTAAGCTGCTACTGTGGACCCTGGAGTGACGGTGATCTTCTGTCACTGCTGTAACCTCTTTGCGTCTATTCCTCATCTTAGTCTTTTTTTCTTTTCCCTAAGCATTATCTATATTTGTTATCCGTCAATTTTCCACTTTTCTTTTAGTGTAATTAAAAAAAAAGTCCAGAAAACTTACATTTTTTAAATAGTCATTGCTCTGTTCTAATAATAACTGTTCCATACACAGAGTTGTTGCTATGTCTGCAGGACGTTTCTGCACAGATGGATGATTCTTTTTCCTTCCAAAAAGTAACTTAGAAACACCAAACTATCAATAGGCATGAAAATTCAATCCTGTGGGATCCAGTTTATTTTAGGCAAAATTGCAATGATATGCTTAGTTCAGTCGGGTTTGGGTTTTGGCTACAGTATGTTTTTTGTGTGTTTCTAAAAAAACAAGAGGGGAAGAAAGAATTTATTTATTTATTTACTGTCCTTTTGGTTTTTCTTTCTTCTTACCCCTTATTAAACTGTGCTGTGGTCAGTACCTGGTGTAACCTCCTGTATTTGTTATTTAAACTGTGAATTATCATTTAATTTGTCAATTGATTTTCTGATCTGTTCATCTGAACAGATGTCCAAAACAACTCAGATGACTTTACAGTGAGCCAAGAGTCACTGTGAATTCTTAGAGAACTCTCTGGCTCCCTCCATGAGGAGCTGCAGGGGGAAATAGTTATCTTATGCAAGCATGAAGCTGAATAAGTTGTTTTTTCCTTCTTTAAAATATATGCAAGTTTCTGCTCACTTAATTTTTCAGTGTTTTACAGGGGTTTTTTTCCTAGTTTAATGAAGGCAAGTATTGTTTGGAGTGGGTGAACCTTCAGAACTAGGCCTGCTTCTAATCTGTTTTTGGATGTTTTTGGCTACTCTGAGGCTCCTAGACTTAAAGTGGTCTAGGAAGGGGGAGTTCCCAGCTTTATAAGGATTCTCAGCCTTTCTAGACTAGTAAGAGCCAACTTTAGAAATGCAGCCTCAATGTACAAGGCAGGTCTTTGTACATGATCTTGGAGGCTTTTTCAACAAAGACCTGCATAAATATTTATGGCATTCCATGAGGAGACAGGAGGTCTGAAGAGACACCTAGCTTTGAAATGGCTCATGTTTTTGGTAAAAACTTCACGGCAGTGACAGAGGGTCATTTCTTCTGCATGCTGTGTAACAGCCAGTGTAATCAGCATTTTGTTTCACAAGTAATAGTGTTCAGCTCTCAAGAACTGCAAAGCAACTTGGAAAGTATGTAGACCTCTCTGAGCAGAACAATGCTAAATCACACTCTGTATACAGGAAGTCATAGGAATTGGCTTTAGTGTAAGAAACTCATGGATTAGTGGTCTATGTGCCAATGTAAATACCTCTGCTTTTGCCATATACCTTCTTGACCTCTTAAATACAAATATTTCTTATTGAATTGGGACAGAAAGTGCTGTTATTCTTAAAGGACTTATCAGAGCTTTTGGAACATGGCTGTTTCCCTAAGGTACTTTGCATCTTGAGTTATCGAGCAAAATTCCTACTGTTCTGCAGAACTGACAGCATATGAGCAAGAAGATAGGAAATTTGTTTTTTAGTTGGAAAACAAAAACTAAAGTGACAGACTGAAGTTTGCTAGACTACAAGTTGGATTTTACTCACTGTTCAGGAGAAGTCCTGGTTTACGAAATAACCACTACTTGTGTTGTTTCTGTGGGAGAGTGCCTCAGAGGTCATCCTGAAGAAAGTAATGTTAGAAAAAGTGGAAAAGCTGGATTCAGATCTGCACCCAGTTTCTTTCATATCTTAAGAATTTAGACAAGCTTGAGAGAAGGATATTTGTCTTCCATCCCAAGTTCTTGGAGATTTGAATCTCATCAGACTACTTAATTACAACAACAAGAGGTACCTGTACTGCTAGACTTCTAGAAAACACACTGGAGTTCCACTTAGCTCCATTTCTGTGTTTCCTGCCAATGTTCACCTGTTTAATCTGCTGCTTCATCTGGAGGTACTAGTAATCAGTAGTTACAGCATTTGCAGTATTTCTTATTGACTAAGGACAGTTCTGGATGTACACAAGCTGGGAACAAGGCCATGCCACCCTTGCTTCCCTGTTTGGTTTTGGAGTTTGGCGGATTCAGCCCCAGTTCTGCTGTCACAGATGTCAGTGGGTACTGCGTCTGCTTGGGCACTGTTAGAGTGAGGCATTTCCTGAGCAAATTATCCTGTCTCTTTTTATAGCTCGGGTGTTTTTTAGTCTTGCTTTTTTTAGTTTAGCAGTTTCTTTTTTTTCAGGGAGGAAAGCAACATATAAGCAATGTAAACTCTCACTTAAAGGTCTTAAATATTTATGAATTTCCCTGGCCACTGTGTACACTCCACATTCTTATCCTTCTATTCACTGCTGTGTTAGTCAGTGGTTTTTGGTCATGTCAGGTTTCAGCTGACAGTTTAGTCTGTAAAATGTTTAAATGTGCATGGTACTTGAAATGAATGAGTAATTCTATTAATATCAGTTACTCCATATCCAGAGAGTTTACTCACATGCTTGAAAAGCTTGAATTAAAAGTTAGTTTATAAGCTCAGGACAGTGACTGTCTTCCTAAATGTGTGCATTACTTAGCATTTATGAATTTTCCTAATGTAAAAATAAATGAGTCACGACACCCAGAGACAAATATTCTTTCAATGAAGCTCACTCTTTTCATAAGTAACTTTATGAAAGGCAGATCCCCCAACTTGTTTGAAGAATCATTTGTTTATCAAAACTTACAAGGTTTTGCAATAAGAGGAATCATAAAGGACAGCAAGGATCAGACAATCTTAGATACCTACTAAAGGCTGAAAATTCTAAGTATTTCCTGATAGTTAAAAAAAACCCCTATTACATTAATCAGATCATCAATCCTTTGGCACAACATAATACATAATTCTACTTTATCGTGCTACAAATTAAGTAGTAACATGATGGCTGTCTTGATCCAACTAAAATAGATTGATTTCACTAGCACTGTGGATTTTGTCCAGTATATTAATAAGCTTAATAATTTTTCTTGGTTTCTCAAATACTGCATTATTTTCCTTTGTAAGATCCCTAGCCATTTTCCCCCACCCTTTTCCAATATAGTAAGAATCAATTATACTGCATCAGCTTGACAGCTGGCACTCAACATGTGACAAACTTACAGAAAGAGCTATTTCAAATAACATTTAATATTTTCTATAAGGAACAGAGTAATGACACATATATAAATCAGTTCTGGTGAATGAATATCTTTGGATGAACTGCCTCCTACTTGGGATGGAAAACTGACAACTGCACAAGAATTTGCACCTCTTCTGTTTTTCCATTGAGACACCTATGCATCCATAAGAAAGTGACATACATGCCTCTTCCTTATCTTTGTTCTGCAGTTATAGCAGTTAAAATCAAAATTGAAGGATGATGTGAGTGGGCAGTGGTAGTAAAGTAATTCACCTCATGTGTAGATGCTGACTTAATTTAAAAATATTTTTCCAACATACTATCAATGTACCAACTAAGAAGGAACTGAGCAGAAAATTTTGTGTTCAAAATTGAGCTGTGGCTGATGTCTAAAGCATGAAGAACTCATTATTCGAGTTCAAAGTCCAACTTTCTAATATGATCCTGAAAGGATGTTTCATCTTGGCTGCAGGAGTGAAAATTAAGGGCCTTACCTAAATGCACTGAAGGCAAAAATGTCACAGGTCAATGGAAATATTCCTATGAATTTCATTGCTCGTACTCTTTTTTGGACTATGTGTGGACAAGGTGGCCAAGGTGAATGATAGCAAACATCAGAATGTGAACTTTGGAGGATACAAGAGAGTGATTTTACAGTAAGGAAAAATCATGGATTCTCTGATTTAATCTGCTGCTTTCCCATGTTAATTAAATTAATCTATATGGTTTGACAAAGCTGGTAGAAGTCTAAATGCACCTTTCCTATAACTTTCTTGGCCGTTCTTTCAGCATTTCAAAGTTTGAAGAACGATGCTGTTTCCTGTACGTGCTGCACAACTCGGATGACTTTCAAATCTATTTCTGCACAGAACTTCATTGTAGAAGGTGGGCTACTGCTGTAATTTCAGAAAAAAACATGGCCTGTGATGGGGTAGATGGTATCTGCATGCACAACAGGGACTGACTGTTTCAGAATTATGGTGAAAATTGATCTGCGCTTCTTCAGTGATCATCTTTTGTGTGAAAGCTTAATACACAGCACCCAGGAGATGTGATGTATGAAGAATCAAAGAGCAAACTCAGGCAAACATTAGAAACAAATACAATTATAAATCTAATTATTTTTTTACACACACCTTTCTGGGATTATTTTTGTAATACTTATAATATTACAGCTTACTAAAAGCATGTGGCCCCAATTCAACAGAGCATCCTAAATTTTAGAAGGACTTTCTGAAGTGGGAATATTTGGAGTAACAACAAGGTCTGGTCAATGTTTCTCTGTAACTGTAAATATGTTTTATTTACAAATACAAAGAAGCACACTTGATTTCCTTTACATTAGCATACGTTTACATAAGTAAGATTGTACCTGTGTTCCTGCAGGAAATTTGGCAATGGTTTGTTGCACAAAATTAGGGATGTCTCTGTTTCTCTAAGATGTGTTTCTGCTCCATAAGCTTGAGTCTGTGGTATTGAATTGATCCTGGAGGCATCCCCAGAGGAAATTTCCCATCTTTTTGTACTAAAAAAGGCTGCAACTTCCCCTAAAGTCACTGCAGTACTCTCTATTAATGACTGAGGCCACCTCACAGCCCAATCTCTAGCTTGTTCTTTCATCCATTCCAGTTCATATAGGTTCTTTTACCATGTTCATTCCCCTTCACATTGAGCTCTTCTGAAAAGATGAGTAAGCAAAACCTTAACATGACATGAGTTTTGTACTTGCATTCTTTCAAAAGGGTAGAAGTCATATATAATAGTGTTTTTTAAATGAAACGTTACAAAATACATATCCTTTTCATTCAAGATAAAACTTGAAGCTAGCATTCCTACACTACAAGAATTCTTCCAAGTGTAGCAAGACTTCCCGGCACTTCTCATGACGCTTCAGTGCTTTCAATGGACATAAAGAAATGGTGATATAGGATGAGAATTTCAACCAAGCTGTAGATTTTGAAATATTAATTATTACTGGTAATAATTTCAGATATCGTGGATTTCTTGTACATATGAAAGAAGTAGGAAAACTTCAGATTTTGATGGTTAAATCTCCATGTAAACAAAATTTTTCTCCTGACAAGCAAACTTACAGTGAATTTATACTTACTGTATAAATTACACTTATATATACATTATTATTCCATAATATTTAATTATATGAAATAATACTTGTTGTACATAATTCCTCTCTTGGTCCATTCATTACTTTATTCCTGTACTGTCTCAAGTTACTGTCTCAAGTATGTCTCTGTTTTTTATCTCTCCTTTTTTTCTTTTTTTCTGGACAGATTTTTTGACATGGTGAACAGTATCACTGAAGAAATGGGGAAGACTACAGAGGAAGGGGAATGTGATGGAGACTCTCTAGAGGTATTTGTACTTTTTTTTCTCCCAACATACAAAATTATGGGTTTCTAGTCTAGCACTTCATTGAAGTAAATTATTCATCCCTTTTCCAGGAGAAATTAGTGAAGTTATTGTTTACACAATTTTGTCCTGTAATGTTTTTCTACTAAGGACTCCTTGTAAAGGTCTTCATGTAGTTTTTAATACCAGCATAGCTAATTATCTCATATTTCAGTTAGTGAACTCGCTTTAGAGGGTACAGAGCTTTGGAGATTTACATTCATGCTCACTGCAGAGCGACTCTTGAACAGTTACTTCGGAGTGGATTCAGAGTCAGGATCTGGACTTGTGGAACCCTGGGCACTTACATTATTGGCAGATCATCTGCACAAGTAAGGCTACAGCTGCAGTAGGGAAGGCTTGTCCTGGTTCGGACCATCTGTAGGCAGCATGGCAGTGAACAGCAGAATCAAATCAGGTGATGATGCTGGTGCTGCTGGGAGTCTCTTTTATACCCTTAGCCCACAGGTTCCCACTGAAGCTTAAGGTGCCCCTACAGCGAGGCTGAGTGCACTGATACACACTGTGTTCTCACCTGGAGTTTTATCAGAATATACATGCAGTTGGAGAGGGAGTACTGGGCCATTGGGTGCAATGCAGCACTTAAGCTGTCTAAGCTTTCTTTGAGGTGGCAGGGACCAAGAGAGAATACCTAAGCCCCTGTCCTATCCCATGAAAATCTGGTGTCCCAAAGCTCTGGAGACATCCATAACTATCTGAGAGAGTCAGTGCTGTGTAATGAGTACAGACAGCCTTCTGTCCCAGTTTCGATGTTGGGATTTTATAACACATTTATAACACTTTTTATAACATTCTCTTTCTCAAATTGGAGATTGGACAAAGGAAAACCACCGGGGTGACTTGTGGCATAGAAAAAGAGCCTCTATTGAGAATCTTAGGGTGCCTGTTTGTTTATTTTAGCAAAAAGAAAAGCAGTGGGTGACTTGATTACAGTGGATAACTATTTTCACGGGAAAAATGGTAGTGTGATAATGGTCTCTTCAATCTGTTGAATAAAAATGTAATTAAATAGTGACACCAAAAAAACTGAATTAAGAGGCATGACTTTATCGACTATCGTGAGAATAATTCATTGCTGAAATAAACTACTAAAACAAGTAGCGAATTCTCTCTTTTATTAAAACAATAACCATCTTTATATGGAAGAAAGTTAAAAATACTTTAACTAGGTCTAAGCAATTAGGTTGAGCACAGGAGTGAGCTTGTGAAATTATAAGTCTGTGTTACACAAGAGGACAGATAGGTAATCGCTCTAACAAATGTTTTTGGACTTAAACCCTTTGAAATTCAAACTCAGCCAAAACCGCGCTTAATGCACTGCAGCCCTGACTAACCTCCATTGGCACAGTCTGCTGGCAGGCCCGACAGTGTCAGAATTGAGGCTGTTCTGGTTTTGGAAGCTGTGGGGAGGTCGGGAGAGCCGCTGGGAGGAATGCAGTGTGTCCTGCCTTGCTCCCTGTGCCCGAGCAGGAGCCGTGCTCTCCGCTGGCGCAGAGTGCCCTCTGCCGTCTGCTCTGGCTGTTGAGCGCCTGCCCGCGGAGCTGTGGATGCTGCTCGCTGAGACACGAAGTGGAACTGCACTGACCGGGTGCGGACCAGCTGAGCTCAGCTTTGTGCACTTCCCTGAAAAAATTACGTTAGAAGCCAGTGGGGAAAGATAGGCGTGTCTGCATGGTGTCCCAGCTGTCATCTTAAACTGGTTTTCTTTCTTTCTCCTCTGTGTTCTGCAGAAAGCTGCTAGCATCTTAGATGCCTCAGTTATGACCACAGGGTCAGATGGAATAAATGTCATCCTTCTGTTCTATGTTGTTTGCTTTGCAGTATGATTACGAGTATGATGAGAATGGCGAGCGAGTCGTTCTGGGAAAAGGAACGTACGGCATTGTGTATGCAGGACGAGATTTGAGCAATCAAGTCAGAATTGCTATTAAAGAAATCCCAGAGAGAGACAGCAGGTAGAGTAACTGTGGCTAATTCCAAATTTTGTGCATTACTTGATTTCATCATTAACGTGGTCAATCAATTTGCTCATCAAGGAGTGCCTCTTCTACAAAGCTGCCAATAAATTACCTGTCTGTGGTATATAGTGGTGTTCCCTACCTTTGTAACTGGATGTTTCCAAGTTGTGGAGTAGATTGTGATCACAATTTAGATATTTGCTGGGTTTGGTACTAGTACCTTTTTTTAAAACAAAACCAAACCAAACACAAAAACCCACTGAAGTGCAGAATCTCACTCAAACACCTGGTGATAAGCCGTATCTACGTAGACATACTCAGGCACGTCCTTATAAAAGACCTATTGAAATTCATTATTTGTGCAGTCCTTTAAAATGCTGGGCCTGAACTGTTGATAAAGACATTTTTCTTCCTTGTTTTTGCACCATTTATTTTGAAGCCTCATAACATTAGTATAAATCATGTGGAATGGTCTCTTTGTTTATAATTTTTTTTAATGTAGTGTCTCTATGTACATGTAACCCTCTCTTCTGTATAAAGGCTGCTGTGTAAGGATCAGGCACTTAGTGTCCTTAGTATTTGTGTATCTGAAGACTTCCAGTATATCCTCTTTTCTATACACAGATTCCACAAATATTGTGATAAAAATCATATGAAATCTGAAGTTAAGGGTTTTCAAGTGAAACTAACTGTATTAAACTGTCAAGTTTAGTGCAGTTTCTTTTTCATGAGTCTGTCTTGTGGGCTTTCCTTTGGTTATTCTGTTTGGTGTTTTTCTTTGACGTTTAAAAATTAACACTTCTAAAACCTTTGGAATTAATTAATACATTGGCTGTTCAAATGGATATGTGTCTAGTATAAAAATTTTTCCATTTTCATAATATTTTAAAGGTACTAGAACTTAGATTATGGGGAGGGGAATCCTTCCATCCTCTATATTGTTATTACAAATTGAACTGCAATATATGTTATAATTTCCCCAGAAAGTATGGCCTTATTACATAAAACAATCGCTTGACTCAAAATAGTTGCAAGTTATGTCTATGTTAGAAGAAATTTGCTTGTAACAACTGTGATTAATAGAAAGGTAGCCTGAATACAGCAGGAACTACTTTAAAGGAAATAATCCAGATTTTTCTTCTCCAATACACATTTTAAAAGAATTTTCAATGGAAAAGGTTTCAGCTTCAGTGTAAAAAGCGTACCACAAAAGAGATTATTAGGAAGCTGGTAGTCTTTCATCTAAGCTCTCAAAAACATTTAGAGGCTTCCAGAATGAATTTCCAGTATTATTCTTTTAATGGCAAAGTAAGAAAAATTTATTAATTCACTTCTGGTTAATTGTAACCTGATCTCTTCACACTTTGAAAGAAGTCTAAAGAAAGAAAACAATCTCTGAAGTTAATGTGTATTATTTAAAAAGTAATAATTACCATCTTTTGAATTTGTAAAAAATATATAAGTTCTGAGTCAGAGCAGGGCTGGAAATGAAAATATTTCTATGCAAAAAGCAGAGAGTCTTCAATTTTGCTGTATGTTGAATAAAAGCTATTGAATAATTTATTTGTCAGGAAATATTAGACTACAGAGACACATTCTGCATTCCAACAAAGAGGAAATCAGGAACCAAAACAGGAGACCTGAGTGAGGGAACAAACATCTCCTGGAAAACTCAGACACAAAAAGGAAGCCTACAAAGGGTGGAAGCAAGGACATGTAGCCTGGGAGGAATACAGGGAAATTGGATGTTGTCTGAGCATGCAGGGATCAGGCTGGGAAAGCTAAAGTACCTAATAGAATTAAATCTGGCCAGGGACACCAAGACCATCATGGAAAGCTTCAGTAAGTACAATGGTAATAAAAGGAAGGCTAGGGAAAATGTGGACCTTCTCCAGAAGGAAACGGGAGACCTGGTTGTCCAGGACATTAGAAGGCTGAGGTATTCGAGAGATTTTTTGCCTTAGTCTTCAACAAGGGCTCCAGCCGCACTGCCCAAGTCACAGGAGGCAAAGGCAGGGACTGGGAGAATAAAAAAACCACCTTTTGCAGAAGATCAGGTTTGAGGCCATTGAACATGCACAAGTCCATGGGGCCTGAAGAGTTACATCCATGGGTTCCCACTGACTGGAAAAGGGAAATAAACCCCCCATTTTTAAAAAAAGAAAAAGGAAGACCCAGGAAACTAAAGGTCATTCAGTCTCACCTCTATGCTGAATATGATCATGGAACAGGTCCTCTTTAAAACTGTGTTAAGGCACGTGGAAAATAATGAGGCGATTGGTCACAGCAGATGCAGCAACACTTAAGGGTGAATCACACCTAACAAATTCAGTGGCCTTCTGTGACGGGGTTACAGCAGTGGCAGATAAGGGAAGAGTGCCTGACAAGGCCAGTTTGGATAAAGCCTTGAGCTACTTGGTCTAGTGTTAGGTGTCCCTGCCCATGTCAGGAGGGCTGGAGCTTTAAAGTCTCTCCCTAACTCCAACCATTCTATGATAATGATTTACAATTTTTGTTTGTATCATTTAAAGTCTCCTAGTGATAAAGTTCTAAAACAACAAATGCTTTATCCTTAGTGAAAAATTTTCTTATGGCTTTATTTTATTTGCAAAATTATTTTAGTTGTTCAAGTCTCAACAGTGCTGTTTAAAAGTGCAGGAAGAAGAATTACAATAGTCTTGCTGCTGCTGCTCAGAATTAATATCTCATTAACAGAACTCAGGAATGCTATCTTTGATTTTGCATTTCTGTATGACTAACAATGTAGTCAGAATCTTTATAATCATGTGGAGAGGTAAGTCAAAACTCAAACTAGTTTTTAGTAAACAGACTCAGAGTTACATAATCATACTTTGCATTAACCAAATAATTAGAGTATATTCTGCAACAGTTGTTCTCCAGTGGGATTTTCAGATGACCACTTTTTTATTTCTTTTCCCTCTACTTTTTTAAGAGTTCAGCCTCCACTGGTAGCGTGATGCTCTTTTAGGGAGAGGTAATAGCTAAAAGGGAGTGGAAGTCACAGGTACTTTTCCCATAACAACTTCAATTGCAGATGCTGCAACTACTTTTCACATTTGGACTGACAGAAGGAGGTCTGTGTCCTTCATCTGTTTCAGCTACCCTGAAAGTGTGGCCACAGATGTTAGTGCTTTAGAGATGATAGCCACCAGACTGTCAGCATATTGTCTACATTTTGCCATGAATACACAGAAAATACACAAAATCTGGCAGCTGACCCACCTCCAAGAGGAAGCATTAGGCCAGGCCTAAGTTAGGAAGAGCGTCAGGGTGGACCTAATACATCAGCTGCTGAGCTCCGGTGGTGTTCCACACTACAGAAAGACCCTGACTCCAGAAACTTTCTTGGCAAAAAGGCTGTTGAAAAGCTTATCTCTCAAAAATACTTTGCCTTGGACTAAATTGAATTTGATGAAATTGTTTTGATCTGTTCTTCTAAATATCTCTCTATTAATGATTTATGTTTCCTTACTCTGATATACCATCTTGCCTTCAGTAAAGATTTCTATTTTAATTAAAATTTAAATGGTGATTCATTTTCATTATTGAGGTGTTTTTATTTATTTACTAGCTTTATAGTTTACTTGTTCACTTTGGCACCAATATGAATCCAACCAGTTCCACAACTGTTTATTCTCTTGGAGTTAGACTAGAGTGGAGTTTATTTTCCACAAATTTTATTTTTCCTCAATCTATGTACATTTGTAACATTTTGCGTGTATGAATACACAATATTATATGTATTTTATATATGTTATTTCTATTTACGTATGATTACATAATATTTTAGTATGTGGTGGTCATGACCAGTGTTATTAAATTCATTTAACAAATAGCAGTTTTCAATATAAACTGTTTCAAGACTTTCTCCACCGAGATGAAGAATAAACTGCTTCTTTGCTTTCCAGGTACTCCCAGCCTCTGCATGAAGAAATAGCTTTGCATAAGCATCTCAAACATAAGAACATTGTCCAGTATTTAGGTTCTCTTAGTGAGAATGGCTTCATCAAAATATTCATGGAACAGGTGCCAGGTGGTAAGTTTTGGGGGAGACTGGTTTTGTGGTTGATAGGTTTGTTTATTTTTTTAGCATTTTAAGGGTGTAAAAACCTATAATATGACCACGACACATAATTCATACAGGTGTCTTTCTGAAGTCAATGGGGAAAGCTGTGTCTTCAAACTACTTGAGGCATCTCTTTCAGTAGTCAGATAGGGTGTGCCACAGATAAAGCTTGGATCATTGCTGTGTCAGGTGAGCTCCTTTCAGCCACAGATCAGTGGTGGTCTGACCCTGGCTGGATCCCAGGTGCCCATCAGAGCTACTCTGTCACTCTGCTCCTCAGCTGGGTAGGGAGAGAAAATGCAACGCAAGGCTCATGGGTCATGGTAAGGACACGGAGAGATCACTCCTCAGTTACCATCACAGGAAAATGGACTTGACTTGGGGAGACTAATTTAATTCATTGTCAACCCAATCAGAGCAGGATAATGAGAAATAAAGCCTAATCTCAGAAACACCTTCCCCCTACCCCTCCCTTCTTTCTGGCCTTAAATTCACTTAGGATTTTCTCTCCCTTCTCCTACCAGTGGTGCAAGGGGAGGGGGAATGTGGTCAGTTCATCAAAATTGTCACTCCTCCCTCCTCATGGGGAGGACTTCTCACTTTCTTGCCCTGCTACAGTATGGATGGGGTCCCTTCTAAGGGAGACAGTCCTCCATGAACTTCTCCAATGCAAGTCCTTCCCATGGGCTTCAGTTCTTCATGAACTGCCCAGGAGATACTGAAACTCTCTCTTTAATTGCTCAGGCCAGTGGTGATGCAAGTAAGCATTTGACTGGAGAGGACTTTGGTTATAGATGAGATGCCTACACTTGGAGTGGGATTGATGTTTGTTGTTACTTCTTTCCTTTGGGGGAGAAAGTAGAATTTAGTTGGATTTTTATTCTCACTTTTTGCTCTCCAAAATTATAGGCAGTCTTTCTGCTCTTCTGCGATCAAAATGGGGACCATTAAAAAATAATGAGCAGACAATTGGCTTTTACACCAAGCAGATTCTTGAAGGATTAAAATACCTCCACGATAATCAAATAGTGCATCGAGACATAAAGGTAAGAATTTGCAGAGGATTAAACCTGATAGTGTTGTAACTGCATAGCCATTTATTTGTCCTGTAATTTAAAAACTTTCTTTCTGAAGGCTGTCTGCTATTCCAAACCATAGATTAGGTAGGTGAAGCATTGTTGCTTTCAATTTGTACTAATGAAATTTTTTTGGGAGGTTTTTTAAATATTTTAGGAAAATTAATATATAGCAACTTAAAATGTGATAAATTAGATACTTCTTTTTCTATTTTCAAAGACGTGACTGAACTTTCATAAAATATAATGGAAGTGAAGAAGATTGTGGATGGGATAATTAGCAAGTTCTTTTCCAAGGAGATTGCAGATGAGAAAGTGTTTGACTTGTTTTTTGATTTTGTTTTTTTTAGCCTTTCTTCCTCTCGTAGTATTCTTTAATTGAATTCCATGTGGTAAGAGGGGAAATTCACTTTGAGATGAAGTTTCTGTTAATGGGATTGCATAAGGCAGGAACACCATTGATTTCTCTTTCATCTCCTCCCTTAAGAAGTCACTTACTTAGTAAAGAATGCATTGTAGAATCAGGTTATGCAAAAGGTCTTAAATGAAGGGTCTGCAGAGAGAAATAATTGCTCTGCATGTTCTGTTCCTCAGGGTGATAACGTGCTTATCAACACATATAGTGGAGTGTTAAAGATTTCGGACTTTGGAACTTCAAAGAGACTTGCAGGAATCAATCCTTGCACTGAAACTTTCACTGGTATGTTCCCAGAGGAGACTTTCTTATCCTCACTCGAACTGTGTATGTAGGGCCAGAATCCACAGATGCTGAACTTTCATTGACTTCAAATCAGTATAAAAGGTTACTGAAGAATTATTTTTGGATATATAATCTTAAGCTATACGCTGTACTTGTGTGCACTGTTCAAAGACAATGCCATTTTGGATGTTCTGCTTGTGACATCAAAGTGCTCTACAACAGAAGAGCTGTGTCTCTCCTGTGCTTTATTTGAGTCTGTCACCTTTGTGTGCATGGCCTTTTCATCTTGCTGATCTTTTTTCCTTCATGATTGACTTGGACATCCTGGCTTCATCTCCAGAATCGCTTAGCTACAGAACCTGTCATTAAGTTACTCCTCCTTCTGCTTGATAATTTGATTTGGGTGTTAAGTCATGCAGTAGCACTGCATTAAATAATTATGTAAAATGAGAAGTGACTTATTTTAATTCCATCCTGTGCTCTTCCATTGCTTCTGTAAAAGGGACAAAATGCAGAATGATGTGTTAGGTTGACTCCCTTACTTCAGAAGAAAAGGTTTCTCTTCTCTTCCTTGTCCTCTCTGGGTACAATTCAGAGTGCTTTCCCATATTTTAATCTTAAGATATAAAAACATAAATGAAAGCTATGTCTGATCCAAAGCACATCAAAACATTTAATAATTGTCATTGACTTTGAAAAGTGATATCCTGATCAGTAGATGATAACAAATGCTTTTAGCACAAGTAATATCTTGAGTAGTGTTTTGAGTTTTATATAGAATGCATATGGAAATTTTTAAATTTTGAATAATAAAACTCTTTTGATATTGCTCTCTCCTCGGTCATTCTGTTCCTCTTGTCCCTTAGCTATCTCATTGCAGCGTTAATACACCTAAATAAACAAAAGAGAGTATGTTTTAAACAGGTACCCTCCAGTATATGGCACCAGAGATCATAGACAAAGGGCCACGTGGCTATGGGAAGGCTGCAGACATCTGGTCTTTGGGATGCACAATCATTGAGATGGCTACAGGGAAACCCCCATTTTATGAGCTAGGAGAACCACAAGCAGCCATGTTTAAGGTCAGACATCTTCCTTGTACAGCTCAGAGTTGTGTTTGTAAACACAGGGAATCTGATGACTGTTTTGGAGAAGCTGAAATTAGAGGCTGCAAGAAAAGATAAAGGAAGTGTTTGGATTGTGAAGATATTAAAAACAGTAATCTGATTCAACTGAACGACAGTGTGGTGTACTTTAGAATAGATTAGTAGAGAGAGAGCAGCTATTCAGCAGCCTGGGTGTTTAAGAAGAAAACAACACCAAACTCAGAAAAGAAGCAGTTTTCTGCTTTGTGAAGAGCCTCTACTTGCAGCTATGGGGTTTTTTAAGTATAGTTGTTTATGTAGTTTGTAACAGTTGGTTTTTTTTTTCTCTGAATTTATAAACTAGGTGTATAAAGTTAATACAAAAACCTGAGAATGATATACCACTTCTACTTATCTAAACAGTTTTTTGATGTTGTTTAATGTTTGGGGGAAGAACAGTTTAGGCCATTGTTTCTCCTTTTATTTGTCTCAGGTGGGGATGTTTAAAATACACCCAGAAATTCCTGAATCCATGTCTGCAGAAGCCAAGGCTTTCATATTGCGTTGCTTTGAACCAGATCCTGATAAACGAGCTTTTGCTCATGAGCTGCTTGTAGATGAATTCTTGAAGGTCTCAAGCAAGAAAAGGAAGTCTCCTTCAAAGCTCTCAGGTAAGCATTGCTAAATTCAATCTAGAAGTTTTCTCTTGCCCATGGTACTGTTTCCTGAAACTGCTTATTTAGTCTTTAAGATGAACACAGCAGATTCTCTATCCCAGGTGAATGCTCAGTTGTAACCTTCTCTACCAGCTTGCTGCGGAGACACTGTTGTAGCAGAATTCTGTTATCATGTTGTCACAGAATTCAATTTATATAAATATTTCTAATAAGGTTTCTAGAAGTCTGTTTGTGATTTTGTGCGGCTTTTATGGTTGTTGGGTTTTTGTTTTAGTTTTGTTTGTTTTTTAATTTTTATATGTTTTCATTGAAAGAATATTCATATAGAGTATATTTTGTGTAAGATTAGAACATGCTATTAAACCTCAGTGGAGTTTTCTACATAAGCAAAATAATCTTTGTCCCATAACAAATGTGCATACACTGCATTATTTTTGTTTCATGGAATTTAATTTTCAGGATATGTTCATTTCCTGTAGTGCTCTAAATTATGGGAAGTAGCAGAGGAGTTTTGAGAGCAGTAATAATATATTCTATTGTGTGTGGATATACACTTAGGAAAATATCTTCTGTATATTTTTAGCCTCATACTTAAAGAAATAAAAATATCAGGTAAAGGAGATCATATAAGAGGATCACTTTTAATGTGGTTTCCACCCCCTCAGAATAAAATAAAATCGAAATAAATTACACCTTTGGAGACTGCTGACAGGAGAATTGAGGTAGTCCATAAAAATGGAAAGTTACCCCTTAGACTATGCTTATTTTCTAAGTTAATTTCAGCATATTTAACTTTCTTTTTTCCTTTGCTTTTCTCACGCAGTCCTTTCTGCTAACACAAATGGTGAGTTTTAACATACTCTTCTCTATCAAAAACATACCTGCGTAGATACTGTAGTTATCACTTATTCTGGTATAATTTGTCAGCACTAAAAAGTTGGAAAGAGAAGTAGTCACAATTATGAAAATAAGTGACCTCTCTCTGTTAGAAATTCATTGCGCATATCTGAACTGCTGTTTTTAATCCTACCAGCCTATGGCCTAATTGTCCAGGCAGGTGGGTGATGCAGACTTGAAGGGCTGTGCTGTTGTTTATGGGGACATTTGGTGGAAACCAATGACTGCTTTATAGCGGCAACAGAGCCAAGGTTTGTGGAGAAAGATAACACAGATTTTTATTAGACTAAATTCTATAACTGAAGAATCAGAATTTATTTGAGACCCCTTGTCACACCAGGATCCAGGATACTCATCTCTTTCAGGAAGTGAACTGGGAGAGTGCGGGAGGGAACTGAACACACACATAGTTACCTTCATGCTGAATTGGTATCAAAGTACATTTTGAAATATGCACATGTGAAATAGATACGAGTAGTTTCCTGCAGCAGTAATGTGTGCTCTAGATTTAAAACTAAATGTTCTGACTTAACTGCATGTCTATTATTATTAGTCAAAGGTGATGAATTAATTAAACTTGTACAAATTAATCTGATCAAGAAATGTATCTTATATGTGTTACAGTATGTATACTTACATGTAGTGTATATAAAAAAATATTTATATACACTCATAAAATTAAGATCTTGGAAGGTGCTTGGATGATTTACCCTATAGAAATATTTTCCTGCTGCTGGAAGTCATGATAGGAGATGCATGTTCACTTCAGTGTTGAAATTCTGTAAGTGAACTTGCAAGAAGCCCAGCACTTCCATCTTTCAGGAATAAAAACATACCTGAAAGATAATTCTATTCCAGATGATTAAGCTTTAAGAGTTTTTTGGCAATTTTTTTCTAATATTTTATATTGGTGTGTGGGAAGGCTGGAGTTTTTCTGTCTCCTCTGAAAAAAATAATCTTCACTTCAAAACTCTGATGGTATTATTAAATTCTAATTTCTGAATATTCCTATATGAATAGAGTATCTTCGGAGCATATCCTTACCTGTCCCTGTTCTGGTGGAAGACACAAGTAGCAGCAGTGAATATGGTTCTGTCTCACCTGATACAGAATTAAAAATTGATCCATTCTCTTTCAAAACAAGAGCCAAATCCTGTGGAGAAAAAGATGGGAAGGGAATTCGGTCCCTTTTTCTGAGGTAAAGAGCTGCCTGACTTTTTTGTTACAGTAGATTGGGAATGTGTGCATCAGGATGGTTTTTCTAACGTTTCTTTTCACTGGATGTTTTTCATTCAGCATCCCAGATGAACATTTTGAGGATCACAGTGCACCTCCTTCACCTGAAGAGAAAGATTCTGGGTTTTTCATGCTGAAGAAGGATAGTGAAAGGAGAGCCACCCTCCACAGGATATTAACTGAGGACCAAGAGCAGGTGGTGAGGAACCTGATGGAAGCTTTGACCCAGGTAATTTCAGAGGGCAGCAAGAACTTTATGGAATTTTAAGATTTCTCTGCAGTTACCCGGAACTCTTTAAATTAACTGTAGTAAAGCAATAAAAAAATAAAGTTTGATTAAACTAGAAAGCATACACCATGTAAGCTTTCACAGTTACTGTTTTATTTGGGCCATTAAAAATAAGATTTGGAATTGTTCATGCTGCATTACATATGCTGTTTTTGTTTGTAATTACTATGTATATACCTGGGTATTAGTACTAGCAAGACAACAGAAAAACATGTTTTTTTGATGTTCTATTTTGCCAGTGCTTTTCAAGTTGGACTCACTGAGTCAGGCCTACTCATATTAGGTAGATCATCTCCAGGAGCAGATTATCTTGAACCCCTTTTAAAGTTCTCTGTTCTGGCTGACTGGTTTGACAGAGGGAGGTGTAGGTCACTTGGCCTGCTCTGGCCTTATGTTAGGCTATTGTGTAGAATAAATGGGACTGACTGATAGATACACCATTGCCTTCTAGCCAACAGCCTTAAAAGGGGAAAGAAGGGGCTAGGGAGAAAATAAATTGCAGCTGTTCTTCAGTGCAGTTGGGAGCACATACGGAGGGAAGATGTAATAATGGTGGGACCTACAGCAAACAACAAAATAATTGCAGAATGACCTTTTGGCACTCCTTTGTGGGGATGATTCATTATGATGATGTATCAGTACAGGACATCGCTGAATAAATAACAGGTCACAACTACACTGCTAAATGTTGCAACACGGTAATTGGATGACAGGATTTTTTGGTTTTGTTTGTGTGTGTGTTAGTAGTTAATTGATTCACTTCATTCTCAAGGCAAGGTATTGCTGGTCTGAAGCATATTTGTATAAAAGATGACAACTCATCTTCTAAAGATACCAGTGTTTAGAAATTGATGCAAACCAATATAATTATTATGTATGTACTACCGGTAATGTAACTGGGAATCGCTGCCATGCAAATAAAAACAGCTTCTAACTCTTGGGAGCGGGCAGAGAGTAACCTGAAGTTATCCTGGTAACTACAGAAAGTGTTAAAAGATAAGGCAGTGAGAGAGATACTTGTGATCTGTGCTTTGTAAGAGTGTTGCTGTAACAGACACAGCTTTTGCATGTGTATGCAAGTAATAATCAGTGACTATGAGAGGCTGAAACGCAATCACAAATCCCAGTGTGCTTGGTGTTTCATGCCTTTCTCAGCTGTAACAGCTTGAGAGAGAAGCAGAGACACAGAATTTTAGAGTCAAAGAGTTCAAAGCTCATGTTCCTGGGACTGGCGGCCCTTCAAAAGGATGCAGGGCTCTGACTCCCAAAGACTGTTTCCTCCCTTGAGAAATGCAAGAAATTACTAATAGAACAAACCTGGCTTGCTTGTTAGGCCTCATCAGGATTTTTCTCTTCACAAAAACTTTTCACAAGAAAGGTTTCAATGAAGTCATTGGGTATGAGGGCTAGGGGAGGAGAATGCCCCTTACTAAACAGGTCACTGTTTCTAATGAGCAAGTCATACTGCTTGTCCTGTCCCCACAGTGCCTAGCGCATTGATGGACTTGGATCTTCTGGTCCAAGGCTACAGTGTGCATTTACCTATCTGCCCCAATGGCTTTTTAATTATTTACATAAAAAAAAGATTGGCTACTGCAGGACAGTTAGAGATTCACTTCTGTACAGAAAATCATCTGGTGAATCCTCTAAAGCAGATCAAGATCAGAGGCTAGGATCTTTTATCTCAGGTGGATGTTTTAATCAGTGGTATCTTTGACTACTCTATAACTTTTGCTTTTTTTTTAAGCTGTTCTCTCAAGTAATTGAATTATCTTTATTGCATCCTGATCAGAATTAATTTACTATTATTAAAAGCTCAGTGTTACTGGCAAACAAGAATTCTTGGTGTCTGGCCAGCCATAACATTCATGGCATAAAATGCCATGGCAAAATAAAATTCACAGCAAATGCAATAGAACCAAACACCATATGTCCTTCTCTTACAGAAATCAATGTTGGATATCCTTAGTCTATAAAAATATTTGCTTAAGTTCCTTCAGAATAAGCGTCTAATACTTCATTTTGAAAAACAACTCTGGCTTAATTTAAGATTTGGAATTGAAATTTGCATTCAGTTGGCATAACTTTACTTATGAGAGCAAATACAGTGCTCTGCTTCTTAGTTACTTAGGCTGGTTATTCTGATGAATGCTTTTGAGCTTTTTGCTACTTTGGTAGCTCATGCAAAAACACAAAAGCTTTTAAAAATAGGCAAATGAATATTTATACTAGAAAGGTGAGATCCTTGTAGACCTGCTTTAAGAATAGCTAAGTGCAGAAGTTCTGTGTTAAGGGAAATTAGGAAATTATATAAGAAACAACCAGTCCCTTTGTGAGCCTCCTGTGTAACTTTGACTAATCCCGTCTTTTAGATGCCCCTGTAGGACTTCGCACATTGTCTCTGATGGTCACACAGAAATTAGAAGCACTGCAAAGTATGTGTGTGTTTGCATTTGAGAGTAATTTGTAATATCCAGTGCACAGTATATTTCTCCACATCTTTTCGTTGCTGTAGAAAGAAACATACACACTACAGTGTACACATATTCTTCAGCAACTGGCATGAAATGAAGTCAGCTACTTGTTCATTGAGTTACTACCTGTGTTACCAGGGAGCTCAGCCACTGAGCTCTGTGCTGCTGCAGCTCTGACCCACAGCTGCACCCTTCCCTTAACCGCAGCAGCAGAATTTCTGAAAACCCATATTGCCAGCTGACATTATTGGCTGAAATCCTTCTGGGTGTATGTTTCAAAAGATGACTGTCAAAACTATTTCTTTTCCCATCTCTTCTGCCAGGGAGCTGAAGAACCCAAGCTGAAATGGGAACATATCACAACGCTTGTTTCCAGCCTCCGAGAGTTTGTACGGTCCACTGATCGCAAAATCATCGCAACCACTCTTTCAAAATTGAAGCTGGAGTTAGACTTTGACAGCCATGGTATCAGTCAAGTGCAGCTCGTGCTCTTTGGTTTTCAAGATGCTGTAAGTTATCATTTTTACTGAGAATTTTTGCACCTAAACTGGAGACCCTAAACAAACCAGGACCAAACCAAACTTGCTTAACTTTCAGCCAGAATTACTGAAATAATAATATTTGAGGGCTTTGAACCGGTAATAGCAAAATCCGAGCCCACGGCAATGACTTGGTTTGGTTGCCTTGAGATGATTTGGCAGGACACAGACCCTGAACACTACTGAGATTTTGCTGATTAAAGATACAGAAGGTTCAGCATAATTGTGTGAATATTGTGTCATGATAGTAAAGCAGGAAAGCCTGTTTGGAAAATCTCATTTTGGAAGGTTTTCTGGGAAACAAGACCAACAATGACTGTCAGGCTTATCCTACATAAATGCAGATCTCTTAAACTTCTCTTACAAACAAATGCATTACCCCCATAGTAGTCTGCCTACCTTGTAATCCTGTATAGAATTCTTATTTTAGTATTTTTGATTAGCAGCAGATTTCTGCCAAACTAGAAATTTTCATTTCAATTTATAGTAAGCAGTGTAAGAATTAAAATGGTTACTTTTCTATCACTAAAAAATGCAAGATTTATCATTTCCTACATTGAGCAACTAAACATATGCACGGGTAGCCTTTAAATAGTTTACAGAAAGCAAATGTTTTCTTAGGCATTTAAATATTAGTTCACAAGCAGTTAGGCTTAATGATTAAGATGAATAATGAACATGGGAGGGTGCAGCTGTGCTGAGTATCACTTATCCAGACTGAAGTCATGTAGCAAAAATGAAATGATAATTCAGGTAGGCATTTGAAGTGGATGATTCTTTTAGAATTTAAACCTCAGTCACTCTGACAAGTAGAAGAGCTGTCAGGAAGGATGGCATAGCATGTAAACTGTTGCATAGACTACACTAACAAGAATTAGATGCTGTTTATGAAAAAAAGAAATGTGTGAAATGAATCTGGGGAAGAGATCTTTCTACAAATCAAAAATTTTCTCTTTGATTCTTTTGAGTATGCTTTCAGCTCTCTCTATTTAGCCTCATATTGATCTCTTTTGACACTTGGAATTAAAAACCCAAGCATACAAGGTCAAGAAAGCGATGGAGAGAGTAATAGTACAAATACTTGTATTGGTACTCTGATAGAGATGTTGCTGGGCATCACTTGTTTGGTGGTAATTGCCTGAGTTGTATTCTTATAAAAAAATTACTTTCTGTTAACTTCCTTATTACAAGTTGCTGGTTTTTAACTGATAAAACTCTCTTTCATTACTATCTCTCTATTATTTAACTAAACCCACAAAAAGTTAAAAGAAAAACTTTGCTTTATATGTGCCCAATCTTAATTCTTTTGGCCATACAGTAGATTTCTATAGTACCACACTGAAATTCAGGACAGTATCAAGACACTTAGACACGGCAGAGACTGAGGTGCTGCTAAAAGTGAGGGAAGGTAGTTCCCTTGCTCTTGGGACTTAATAAGGTGATCTTAGGTTACAATGTTAAATAATCACAACATCCTCATCAGATCAACCAAGAAAAAGTAATTTTTGAATGCAATATAAATAGATAAATCACATTCCTACGGATTGTTGTGATCTTGACGAAGTTAGATTATGCTTCTTCAGTTGTCAAAAAAGCTGCACTTAGCTAAACATGTCACTGTCTTGGTAGCAGTCAGTTTGGGAAGGTGCAAAGTGCTTGCACAGGGGAGTTGTCCTGCCTCAGAGGGCAGTGGGCAGGCCTTTGGGGCCCTTGGGCAGCTGCTGTCCATGTGTCTGGCCCAGAGCAGGCTCCCCTGGCACTGCTGACAGCTCTCCGAATCCAAACACAGTGTCCAAGCGCCATCTCGTGGCCATTGGTAATAGAGTTGAGGAGACATCGGTGCTGCTGTGTGGGATTGACCCTGGCTGGCAGGTAGAGAAAAGCCCCTACCAAGTCACTCATTCACTCCCTCCCAGCAGGAAGACGGAGAGAAATGGAAGGACTAAAAGTGAGAAAACTTGTGGGTCAAAATAAAGACTGTTTAATAAGTGAAAGAGTGGGGGAAAAGCTCACAAGTGTTGCAAAAGCAGTCAGTCACCATCAGCAGATCTATCCCTGAGCAACAGCTCCTTTCGGAAAAGCAGCCCCTGGCTTATTACTGAGCATGACCTCATTTGGAAGGCAATATTTCTTAGGTCAGCTGTGCCAGCTGTGTCCCCCTCCAGCCCTTAGTCCACCCACAGCCCCCTCGCTGCTCGGGCAGTGTAAGAAACAAAGGTGGCCTTGACAGTGTGTGAGCTTTGCTCAGCAGTATCTGAGATGTATGTGTGTTATCAAGGCTGTTTTAATCACCAGTCTGAGGCATAGCACCATGGGGCTGCTGTGAAAAAAATTAACTCCATCCCAACCAAACCCAGTGCGAGTACCTGCATAAATTACTGCATTACTGAATACTGTTGCTTTTTGGCAGTGAAAATAATATTATTAATAACTTTTACATATCCTCTGAAGGCACCATTTGTGTAACTTCAGTCATTTTTTACAGTGAGGTTATCACAATATGATGGAATTGAACCAATCCATTTTTTAGGAAGAGTGAAATGTCTTTTTGTCACATTTTTTAGTAATCAGTAGTTGTTCCTTTTTTTATATGGCTGTAACTTGTTAATTTTCTAAACACAGTTATATTTGTTGCTTGCTGTAAATGTTTAAGTTCTTCTGTGGAGTTTGTTACTTTGGATTGCTTCTGTGCCTGGAAAATAGCACTGAGTTTTGTGCTATTGCTGCTTACTGCTGTCTAGGCATTTCACTGAAGCACTATCACCTCACCCGATTCTTCCCTGTCACTTGGGTGTTGGAAAACAATTCCCCTGAGGCAGAGATGTTCGTGCAAGTGGCATGGAACATCCATAGAGGCATCTGAGAATATGGCTAAAAGTGATTCAAAAGCAGGCCTGAAGGCAATTATGAGCAACCCAGTGTGGAAAACCATCTGATTGTAAAAAGAAGTAGAAGGAAAGAGAAAATGGTACAGCACGCAAATGAAGTTCCTTAATTATTTAAGCTAACAATAATTAACTATTTTCAGAATTAAGTAGGAGCAGCATTACATTAGTTCTTTGATATTTCCTACAATTGTACTTGAGAATAGACAAATACTGCTCAGAGCAGGCAGTGAAAGTGATGCCAAAAAAAGTAACAAGATTAATTAGCTTCAGCTATAAGCCTTTCATAACATAGTCCTTGCTATTTGTCTTGCTCGCATTCTTTTGGAGTTTCTCTCCACAGCCATGAAGGTTAAGTATCACAGATGTCAAAAGTCACCTAATACAGGAACAGTACGTGATGAAAAATACAAAATTTTGCATGACTTAAAATAAAGAAGATGAAGTTGACAATGTTGCTATCAAGAAATAATTGTAATCATCTGCTCAGCTACAGCATCTATAGGTTTAAACACATTATAAAATGATGACATATATTCTCATTTTAAGTTGTGGGATATGTAATATCTGAACTGAATTTTTTCTTACTAGGTCAATAAAGTTCTCCGAAATCATAATATTAAGCCACATTGGATGTTTGCACTGGATAGCATAATCAGAAAAGCAGTGCAGACTGCTATTACAATTCTGGTCCCAGGTGAGTCATTCTTAATACTCAGCAAATGTTTATCAGCTGATCTCTTTAAACATGCTTTAGAGTTGTCATTATGATGCTTCACTTAAGATTTTGAAACCAGCAGTCGTCTTTTTCCTGTTCACTATTTGTTTTGCAATTCAGAAACGAATCTGTGTGTTGTTCAAGCCGTTTTGGAAAGCACCTTGCCGCAATGTGTAATCTAAATGATTCTGCAACACGGTGATTAGTAGTAGTAGGTTAAGGTGCTCTGGGACCTAATTTTTTGAGCTGCAAAACGTTGCCTATTGCTTATTGTCAGAAGCTGTCTTAAAAAAGAACAAAAACAAAACCAAAAAAAAACCTGGACAACCTCAAACCCTTGACTTGAAATCTGAGAAAACCAACCAAACAAGTTTGCAGTGCCTGCAGTTGGTACATTGTATTTTGTGTGTGGAATTAGAATGTATGGCTTCACTGAGAGAAGGCGTTTAGATGAAACTGTAGCCCGTTCTGTTATTTCCCTACCTATTTCCAAAGTTAGTTTTTCTGCTGCTTCTAAACTGCTAATGCTGGAATTAATGGTGATATTTTCAAATATGTCATTTAATGCTTTAAGTCAGAATACTTAGCTCCTGTTTCCTGCAGTGGGTTGAGTCTTAAATTATCAATAAGGGGATCTGAAAATTGCATCAAAAGTTACAGCTATTCCTACTTTCCTTATTTTCCATATCCCTAGTACAACCAACAAGATATAAATAGGGTTTCTGTTTTACTTTCAAGTCACAAAGAAGCTCTGTCTTCTGATTGGAATGCTGAACACCTCTAACAGGCATGTACTTCATTGCTGTGTAATAGGAGTAACTGTAGAATTCCTCCTTAATAGTCTGTCCTTCCCCATACAGCTCAGTGTCAGCATTAATTGTACGTGGTCAAGCTTAAACAAAAGCCTCTGCCCCAGCAGCTTTCAAGCACTGATCATCTGCCGATTCCCTAATTGCGTTACCCTACTTCTGATTGCTTCCCCTTGCCTTTGTCTCACTCCTTTTTCTTAATTTTCTTTTTTTCTTTTTT
>VYZT01043254.1:28938-39411 GCA_013400735.1 Pomatostomus ruficeps
TTTTTACGATGTGGAGATTTATCTCTGTCCTTAACACTTCTAAAAGTTGTGGGATGTTTAAGGAATGGTACAAAGCCAATTTTATGCTGCCTGGTGGCGAACAATGGCAAAGAACTTCTGCATCCCGCTAATAAGAACAGAGGTTCAAAGCAATTTCAGACATATTTGCTTAGCCTTATTTGGGTAACTGCTATATAATAAATCTGCTTTCCTTAATTTAGAGGAAGCACAGCTCTGTTGATGTTATTATGTTCAGCCTTGAAAAAGGTATGCGGCATTGAAATGAAGATGTGAAATTGATCAAGGAACAAATGTTTCTTTTGTAAAGAAGAGAGATGTACTTGGTAGTTACTCAGCAGAAAGGGCATAAACCAAGTGTGATTCAGGAAAAAAAAGTACATTTTGGTGAGAAGACTAGAGGGGGTTTTTAGCAGTAAGAAGCCACAATTGAAGGAAGGAAGGAAGGAAGATTTATAGTAAATAGTTAGAATTGACAAGCAGATGTTGTTACAATAATAGATTGTGTAGGAGTGTCAGATCTTGTGTACATATCTTGCATACCTGGTAAGATCTGGTAGGTGGTTTAAACAGAGAGCAACAGAAACCAGGGTATAGCTTTGTGTTCGTAGTTTTGTGGATATGCATCATTACAAAATAGGCAGTGTTCCCTCTGATAAGTAGAAGGGAAGTGTGCTGCTTTTAATTGTTGGGAGAGCGGCCCTTTTGTAATTTCCTCTTTCTCTTTGGACGCAATTTGTTGGTAAACATGGTATTCTTATAATGATAGAATGCTAAATATGCCAGAACAGCAACAGTAGGAATAGCTGGATATAAAAGAAATAATGGTTATTTGTTTAGTAAAATATTTTAAGTCAGACACATAAAAAAATACAAACTACTGAGAATGAAATTAAGCAAAAGAAACTCTGCTGTACATAATACCTCAGCACAATTTGTCATGAAATGGTAGTCAAATCTGGGATCATATTTATCCAGATGTTTGTTTTTTACAGCTCTTGAACATTCAATAGGCAGAATAATAATCTGCATGAATGAAGGTGCTGTTATGTTTTGAGTGATCTAAACCCCTAGAAAATATCATCTGTTCTCCTCTTACAGAAATTTCAGGTCTGGTGTAACCAAAGCTATAGAATGATCTGTAAATAGTCACTTGGTTCTGCTTTTGTTTTAATATTTAACTAATGTTTAACATCTTTGGTGTTTTTTCTTTTGCTTATATTTTAATAGAGTTGAGGCCACATTTTAGTCTTGCATCTGAAAGTGATACAGCTGATCAAGATGATATAGAAGTTGAAGATCAAGATGAACAGCCTCAGAATCAAACAATCCAGCAGCCTTGCATTGTCTTGGAAGATGCAGTAGCTACCTCAGGTGTGAGCACACTCAGCTCTACGGTGTCCCATGACTCCCAGGCTGCTCACAGATCCCTGAGTGTCCAGCTGGGCAGGCTAAAATTAGAGACAAACAGGTAAGTCTGGACATGGGGAGACAGGGACAGAAGCCTGCGTACAGCAGTATGTATTGGTTAGCTTTCAAAATATTTATGCTGGAATACTACTGACAGGGCCAAAATTCCATAGCAGTGTGAGTCGTTCATTTTAGTGATGATCCTTCTTGAGCTGTGACTGATCACTTACATAGTTTTATTAATTTCAACAAAACCACAGTGATGCAAGTTAAAGTCAGTCTTGATTTCAGGTGCCCTTTCAAGGAAGGCCTGAAAAAAACTGACTTGCTGCCAAACTTCTGCTTTTTCTCTCTTTGGTGTGCTCTGTATGGCTGATGAATGGTGTTATGTTTTCTTTCCATTAAGGCAGAACTTGCTGTTCTTTTCTATAGCTATTCTCAGCAAGTGAACTCAAGCTAACAGACAGCCACACAGAAACTCCACAAGGAAACTTCTTCAGATCTATTTGGTGCACAGAAATCACTGCAAGCAGGATCTGTCCTTACCAGTAGCCATTGACTTTGTAATAAATAAGTTCTTTTCATCAGAGAAAGATGGGGAAAATAGGTGTTTTGTTTAAAAGAAGAAATGAGACAGAAATTTCAATATTATATTTTTTTCAGAAATATGTGTTGCACTTTAAACCTGGAAAATGGTTCTTTGTGGGGTTTTTTGTTTATTTAAGAAATATCTTTAAGAAATCTGTCTCCATTAGTTTATCCAAATAATTTTACATATATTTTGTTTTCTTTTCATTAAAATATACCAAACGGTCTGGTTAAAGGAGATATTTCGCTTTTGCAGCATCTAATTTATGACATTGGATTTCCTACTGAACTCAGTAAATTTTGAATGTGACCTTGATAGAAAGGGAACATGTCTTCAATAAGACAGTTGTTATGCTGGTAGAATGTTCTTTGGAGCTGCAGTTCCAATAGAAATTAAAATGTTAAATTGCACTTTACTTTTACATGTGTCCAACAAGGTTGCCATAATTAGAGTAATTCATTAGACTGTACTGTTTTTAATAAAGTATCAGTATTTTGGGGTCCTTATGTCACAATTAATTTTTTTTACATGTGACCACTGAGAAATATTTTGATTGTCTTATTGATATACCTAAGGAAATACATAAATATTTTAGATTCACTTTACTTCACAAGCTTACAGTGGGAAATAGCCTCAGAAGTGATCAGTTTGCCGAGGTACTTTTTTGCTAGCATTTTGCTTATGTAAATTTCTCAAATGCAAAGCCTTTGGCCAAATAATCACACCCAGTCATTCATGCAGAAATTTTGAGATAAATAATACAGACAATTGTTCGAATACTTATAAAAGCTTTATTGGTATAAGCAGTAAGCAGTTATCAGGAGAAAATAATGGCATATTTTATTGGCCCTGAAGGGCTTTTTCAACCAGAGTAGGTAGACTAGGAATAAGTTAACTGAAAGGTGAGCTGTCTGGACAGAATATCAGTCTGCACTGAGAATAACCAAGCTGTGGGGTTGTGTAGATGCACAAAGCGGCTCTGTTCCCGTGCAGGGTAAACTTGTTAAGGTTTGTTAGCTCAGGTGTGGAAGCACTCAAGTGCAAATATGTTTCTGGTAGGCCTGCATGCAAGCTAAAAGTAGGGCTAGATGTTTTTACAAAGCAATCATTTGGTATTCAGGTAAGCCCTGTGCAAAGACAGTTAAGGGGCTTTTGCAGCACATTCTCTAACTGAATTCTTGTCTTTCAGTGTCCCAGAAAAAACGTTGCAGTGCTCAACTGGTATAATTTAAAAAAAAAAATAACACATGTATAAATAAAAGGAAACATGCAAAAATGGAACACTTATTGCATAGTTCTCAGGCTGACAGAGGTTTCAAGAAATGCATGAAGATGCTGCAATCCTTTCAAGGCAGAACTGAAGATTCAGAAGTCAATTATAGGTTTATGAATGTCCTCTCCATGTCCAATTTCTGTCCAAGTTCCTAATAACATAGTTTACAAATCCTGCATTTTACTAAACCACTTCTCTAAAAGAACAAAATGCAAACGTTTTACATACTAATTTTCCATTATATTCTGACTATTTTCTTTTGCTCAGCTTAAATGGTGCTGGCCACAGAATCTCTCCAGGTTTCTCTCTGGATTTGTCTTATGAAGGAGGTCAAACATGGGTTTCAATTTACTTCTGCTTGACATTCTCAAAAGTACTTGCTTAGAGAAGTATTTTGCCTCCTCTTTTCTCACTCTTAATATAGCCTAGGGGGGCAGGCACAAAGTGCCTTGTATGTGAGGAAGGGACAGCTCTTGTGTGGTTGAGAACATATTTTCCATATTTAAGAAATGCAACCATATGTTTTCACCACATTCTCATCACAGCTCTACCCTTTCCATACCTTTGAAAATGTCTGCTGGAGGAATGTGAACTGGCATTTTTCCTTACAAAGGCTTAGCCCTTAGTTTATGAATCACTTTGATATTTGTTCTTAGTTCCAGTTTTGTTTAAAAGAGAGCATAGTCTGTAGAAATTTCATTGACATTTTCTGCCTTACCACTTGTTTAGTGGGTGAAGGTTTATGTGGAGGCTAGTGTGTTTGGGGCTTCTGTATCAGTGTTTATATCTTGATATAGGTCATAATCAATCTATAGTGAAAGAATATACCTGTGAAAGCTGAAGAAGTCTGTCCTTGTCTTTGTCAGCAAGTTTTCTAGTTTAAGTATGGTAAGATCTTTCCTTTCCTGAAAATTTGAAGCTACTTGAGGAAATGAGTGCTTTTTTTCCATTACTTCACAGGTTATTGGAAGAGTTGGTTCAAAAGGAGAGAGAATTTCAAATCCTCTTGCATCAAGCTATAGAAGAAAAAGATCAAGAGATCAGGAACCTACAGCTCAGGTCACAGCCAATAGGTAAGTGAGAAGAATTTTAAAGGAAAAGTTTCATACTGGCTACAGAAGAAAAAATGACAGCTAAATATCTGTTCATTTTATTGTGCCAGTCTCAGCAAAGATGCTTTATTGTTCTGCTTCTGGTAGGGTTTGCTCTGAAGTAAGAATGTATGTTGTGGAAACAAATTACTGGATTTGTTAATCACAGTACAAGGAATAGAACAATTTAAATACTTTTGTTTGTGATTATATGGAACAGTACAAGGCTCATATCCTACTGAATAAATATTATTCCTTAAGAGGATAATCTAGTATGTTTAGGTATACGTTCAGGTATATGTTCCTTGAATTACAGACTGTTACACTGAAAGTTCAAGAGGATCTCATAGGTGAGATGCAAATGCAACTTAAAGGTTACTGAGGGAAGCAGAGTTTGCTGTGTCTGCCCTGGAGAAGGTGGAAGTGCTAATGCAGTTTGGTGTTTCTGTGTAACGTGCTTCTAAGTGTTGCTTCCCACACGCAGCTGATCCTCAGCCTAAGGCATTGCCTATGCAGCAATTGTATGAGTTACACTGAACAGCTCAGTTAATTGATTGTTAACAACCTTAGTGTAGAAACAGTGACAGTGAAACTGATCTGCCTTGTACTAAGGAAGTAATTTTCAGAAGAGGGCAGAAAAAGTTTATCTGTGTCAATGTTCACAGTACTTTAACTGTACCCTTAACCAAGTAGAGAAACTAATGTATAACTGTCTGTAAATTATAATTGTGTTATTTGAGAATTGGCATTTATTTATGGGGATACTGGTATTCTAAGCTTGAAGGGAAAGCTCACTGAAGGAAGTGCTTGAGGAGTCAAAAATGACAAGAGGTGGCTTTGGCAACACAAAACCTTGTCTCAAAAATGCTTGTTCCAGATATTCCTGGATTGTCTGTCTGTCATCATCATTCCACTGGCACAGGGACCGAAGACCCTGATCTCATAAACTGGCTGAGAGTTCATGGAGCTGATGAGGCCACGATAAACAAGGTAGCAATGATCCTATTCACTGCCTGGCACAGTTGTAGTACTATTTTGTGACTGAGTTTAAAAAGATACTAAACCTTTTCAATTACTTTAGCACATTTTGAGAGATTAATTTGTTTTCGGAGAATAGGAAAAAGCCATGAATATGAAGGCCTTCATAAATATACAGTACCATTAATAGTTCCTAAGTCTGATAATGAATATGGCACGAAAATGTCCTTGTAAATAGACACTCTTGGATTTTCAGTGTCTTTACACACTGCAGCGTTCCTGCTGATGATAATCTGGATACAGGATATGTGTTCACCCTTAGCTAACTGTGCTATAGTGAAATATCCTGAAGTAGATCAGTCTGCTCTGCAGCAAATTATGTAACTTTAGAGGTGTTGAGGATTTCAGCTAATTTAAGAATACCTGCATGTAGTTATCACTCCTACAGATCAGATCAAGTTCAGTTACATCAAATTGAGATGCCATTTTTGAAAAAGTAGGTCTTAACTATTGCTTTTAATTTCCTCATGGGTTAAATGTGGTATTACTTATGGTCTAATTTGTGTTCAGTGAAGTCTGTGATTCTAAGATACCAGTGGTAACAATAGAAATGCCAGCTGACAAAGATTTTGAGTAGCTATAAAAGCATTACACCTTTCAAGTTGTGCCTGGTATGCCAATGCAGAGTATACAGTGTAAAATTTAAGTAATTTCACTGTATTTGTAGAAACAATGTGGATTAATCTGTTACATGTACCATATTTTACCCCAGTTTTAGTTTCTCCCAAATTTAAACTTCTATTTTTAGGGGCAGATGATCCTAGGAAGATGAGCTTAGGAATTTAAATAATATTTCTAACAAAATGTTCATTTAAACTTCTTTCTGCAGTTCTTGGCTGAAGACTATACCTTAACGGATGTTCTCTGCTATGTTACACGAGATGATCTGAAAAGTTTGAGACTGAGGTAATGCTTCACAGTTAAAGGGAACTGTGCTTTGTAAGAAGAAAAACTAAGTCTGTATTTATTGCATTGTGTTGTATTAATTTAAAATAAGTAATTCTTTCCAGTATGTCTTGGTATGCTGATACATTCCTGCCAAACAGCTGATACTGCTTAAATTTTAAAATAAGCTTTTTCTATTGAAGGCAAAATTTTAAGCATTTACCTTACAACTGGAGATACTGGATATCCCATTAGAGCTTTGCTTTTATTTAAAAAAGTATAGCTAGCAAAACTTTCAGTGGTTTATTATCATCATCAAACTTCAGAAACATTACTCATGGACTGCAAGTAACACTACATTTCACCTAACCGTGCCGGGTGTGTAGGTCACCAACTTGCATCATGTTGGAAGTCAGATACGGGTTATGCAAGTCCTTTGGACCAGAAGTCTGAATTCCAGACAGCAGGCATTTGCCAAGTGGAAAAATTGCCCTGTCCTGCAATCAGAAAAGGACTCTGTTCTCTGTTTGAGTAATGCATGTTGAATTTCACCTTTGGTCAGCTTTCCCATTGCATTTCATTGATCAAAACCAGAGCAAGAAAATCAGAAAGCACTTAAATTGGAATGCTTTCAGGCTAGAGAGTATCTTTGTACCTGAGTGTCTTTATGATTTTTCTTTACAGAGGAGGAATGCTGTGCACACTCTGGAAGGCTATCACTGACTTTCGAGAGAAACATGCCTGACACTGATATTTTTCTTTGCTTCTCTGCAGAGATGAAAAGATTTCCTTTCAGCCAGGGCAGGTGTGCTGTCAGAAGGACTGTTGCACTTTAATCCAGTATTTGTTTACCAATGTTAAAAACACTGCAGCTTCCTGACTGCTTTTACTCCCATAATCCATAAGGAATCTCTAAACAACCTGCAACATTATTTTACTTTAAATGTTTTTACATGCAAATTTTTCGAAATTTTTTTAAAAATACACACACAAAAGTTATAAACTCATGAAATATTGTAGTTAAAGTAAGCAGATGTTAATTTCATGATAAACTGATGTAAGATTTCATGTAACTGTACATCACTGGAACAAAACCAAAATGTGACAACAACTTTTCAATTTCTTTGTAATATATCTCAATATTATCTGTAGTAGAGCTTAATAATTTCAATCATAATTAGATATTTTTCTTTTAGCGTGCAAGACCTAAAGGTAATTGTTTTTACCTACTGCCCTACATAGTTTAATATTGTTTATTTTTGGTAATTTAAGTTCTATGGTGCATTTGTTTTAGAGTTGTTTATGTACTACTGAACTGTACCAGTTGTATACACCTGAACCACAGTAATGTTAGCTTGTTCTAAAGCTATCTCTGACATACACAATTGAAAATAAAAATAACCTTAGTTTTTCCTATATTTTTTGACTTCTAAAATCGTAACGGTGTAGAACTGGAAAAGATTAGAATAAAGAAAAAAGAAAAAAATGCATACTGAGTATCAAGGGAACCTTTTTGACACATCTTAAACTTACTGTGATTTGAGTATGACAACCATAGCACTGAATATTTTCTTGGTTTTTCTATTCAGTCTAATTCCTGTACTAAAAAGCCAAGACCAAACAAAATTCTTCTCTGGGTGCTGTACTTGAGAAATGAGAAGTCCTGCCTCCATGCACTGAACAGTCATTGTGGCCTGTTGCTTCTTTTTCTGCTTTTGTTTACGCAATGATTCTTTTCTCACATAAAATGAAAAAGGGTGGTGGGTGTTCCCTGTCCATCCACTGTCATTGTCACTCCACCATTCTAGCACTGGGTATCACCAGATTCTTCTGGGGCAGCTGCAAAAAATTCCATTGTGGGTAAGACTTGCCTGGACAAGAAGCTGCTTCTTTCTTCATAAGCCTTGGTAACCAGTAAAGGGCTTATGCTCTTAATTTTTCAGGTCTAGCAGGTATTTTCAAAGAAAACTAAATATTTTTTTAAACATAAACATGTTGTCCTAACATGTAGACAGTAACTTATGCTGGCTAAAATGCAATAATTATGTATTTAAAAAACAAGATAAACAAAGAACAGTAGATTAAATAATTTTAGTCAGATTTTTTTTTTTTACTTTGAAGATAGTACTACCGATTTTTAGGCACAGATGTATTCAACTCATTCCAGAAACTCAACTAAATTTCACGAGAAATACAGCTACTGCTTACCAATGTCTACTGCTATTACAGCAGAAAACAATACATTTTCAAGGTAGTTTTAAACACGAGAAAGACCACTGGTGGAGGCTGACTTGTAAAACCCAAAACTTAAAAAAACCTCCACCCATTGAGAAGTGACCCTAGGACAATAAACTTCCCTAATTTGATTTTTGTGTGAAGCATGATCCTGTATTGGTCCAGGTTATGAAATCCTCTGGTTTCATGCAGTATGACTAGAAGGTAATTGCACTGCTCTGTATACTTTGAAAGCATGCAGCCTGTTCTCTATGACTCAGGCTGCTTAGAAATGCTGGCTGTGTAAGAGAGAAGTGAGTGTGATCGAGGTTTCAGTTGAATGTCTCCATGAGACCTGGCCTGGCACCAGCTGGGAATTAACTCCTGTAGTGCATCGCTGGCTGTACCAGACCTGAGGTGGCCTCTGCAGCGTTGTTCAGTAATCAGCTCTGTTCTCTCCACGGGGAGACTCTGTTGGGTCTGATCCATGCCCAAGCCAGGCCATGTACACTTATGCTCCTTGAGCAATTGTGATCTGGTCTGAGTGTGGTTCCCTGACCAGAATAGCTTATCCATATAGGTACTAGATCTGTGCACAAAAGTTTTTGTAAGATCCCTACATCAGGCTACTTCATAGATTGGACCAAACGTGACTTTTTATATCCTCAGACAAAACATAAGAAAACCCTTTGGGATGGGGTGCATCAGACAGGTCTGATTCTGCTGGGATTCTTCAGTCTGGCTCCCAGAATATGCTGCTGGGTGGATGCCTACATGGACCACAAGTGAGGGATTTCAGATTATATTAGTGTAGGATTTTGCTGAGGGCAACATTTTGACCATAGGGCATACCACTGGGTTTGAACTGGAATAACCTCTTGCTCCTTGATCAGTGCTGTTGTAATCCAGAGCTCAGGTTGACTGAGAGACACCTTTACACCTCCCTTAAGAGAACACAGAAGTGAAAACTTGACCAAGGCAGTGCTGATTTTGCTGCCTTTTGCACCTTTCAGAGTAGAGCCCAGCCTGTTCTTCTATTACAGACACTCTGCTGCCCACAAACTGCAGGGCATATTTATCACCCAAGCCCCAGACTGCTTGTTTCAAAGCACAAATGGCTCCTGGTGCCACAAAATATTAATCCCCCATTCCCCTAGAAGACCTTGTGCTTTGAACTTAGTTTGTGAAAGGAGGATGTTCTGTGTGGTGGTTGAAGCTGGCTTGGTCCAAGCGCACCAGAGTAAGGGAGCTCCCCCTCTCCACCTGCTTGCCTGCATCTAGAGCTGCATCCTGTGAATTACCCAATTCATTCACCCTCCTTCAGCTGTAGTTCTGATGGTTGGTGCTACCTCCAAGCAGATGCAAAATTAAATGATGTTTCGATGCAGACTAGAACACTTTAAAGAGAAACACCTGTGACCCTGAAAAGCGGCATAAAGTAAGTTAAGGCAAACTCATAGGAAACATATCAGGACCATGACCTTTACAGAAAGGATTGATACATCGACAGCTCTTCACAGAGCCATCTTTTTGGAAGCAAGGCGTTGCACGCAGCTTTAAAACCGGCTGTTTGAAAGCACGTGCCGCAGGAACGAGTCTACAGCACTGCAGCTCTTTCCCACACGATGCGGCGCATCGCCTGGGCTTGCGAGGCGGCCGCCACTCCTCCCACCTACTGTCGAGATGGCGAGCATCCTCAAACCTGTTGTTTGCCTCCGCGCCGGTACCGAACGAGCCGTGCCAATGCGTCGGGAGCCGCTCTGAGGGAAAAAAAAAAAAACAAATCACACCTGTGCGAACACCGGCCCCTCGGCTGCCCGGGCCGCCGCGGGGGCCGGGAGTGCGGGCAGCCGCCCCCGCACCGCCGCCGCATAAGCGCGCCCAGCCCGTGCGCGGGGGCTGCTCCCGGGCCGCGGGCGTCGGTCCCGCCCTCACCTGCTGCCGGGCCGGGCCGA
>VYZT01043254.1:39637-68420 GCA_013400735.1 Pomatostomus ruficeps
CGAACCGTGCCCACCGTAGCAGCGAGACCCCTCCCGACCCCGCGCAGGGGCATCGGCGGGGCCGCGCCGTCGTTCCCGGGTCGCCGCTGGTCGTTCTGAACCCCTCACTCCGAGGGCTCGGAGCGCTGCGGGGCGCCCGCACGGCGGCGGGGCTAACGCGGCGAGGGGGGCCGCTCGGCGTCCGGCGAGGAAGGGGTCTGGAGGGGGCGGCCGCCGGGCTGCGGGCTTCGGTCGGGGCTTGAGGCAGCGCTGAGCTCCCGCAGGAAGAGGCGCGGATAGCCGCAGCACGGTGCTAACGGGAACGGGGTGAGCCCCGGCGAGGGCGGAGGGACGGCTCGGCAGGGTCAGGGTACCTGGTGGCTGCGCCCCGGCGCCTGCCGAGCGAGGCCCGCTGCCGGGCCCCGCGGCTTGGTTGCGCCTCGAAAGCGTGCGAGCGACGGGCTGCTGCAAGCCCTTGTTTCCTATAGGGAAGGCGGGGAGATGTCCTTGCGTCTCCTCTAAGGAGGGATGTACACTGCGAGACCGTTTTAACCAGCTTTTGTTTTGGCCCCAAGGGCGAGGAGGGTGCGGGGAGGAGATTTTGGCTTACGCAAGCGGATCGACCGCTGTATCACTGTTGTAGGCGCGGATGCTGTTTACTGGACTGTGAAGTCTGACTCCAACTTCTAGTCCACTCCCCTTTTCTTTTTTTACCTCCCTCCACAATCCAATTCCACTCACCCTTTGCTAGTCCTTCTCCAACATGTGTCCAAGTTTATCTCTAAATCAAAGAGTGAGCTTTTCTATCAAAACAGCATATGAATAGGCCATATGGCTGTTGGCTAATTGATTGTCTTTCCTCAGGATAATATTTTTAATACATACTTTATGTAACGCAGGCATGCAGTCACAAGCAATGACTGTGAGCAGACCCATCCAAGTGCTGTCTTAATTAGACTTAGAAATATAGTGGTTTTGCTCAGAAATCCTTACAAGTCACTCCCAGGTATCACTCTAAAGTTCGGCTTCAGAAAGGATGTGCGTCTGGATTCCTATGTATTTCAGAGTTTGCAGCTTTATTGACTTCATTTTCCGTGGGAAGAACTGACTGTCAGTGTTTCTTGAAGCCATTTCTAACAAACTCTTTTCAAGTTCTCTACCTTACATTGCTGATGTGTTGGTTTTTTTGTTGGTGGTGTTTTTTTAACTGGATTATCATTCTTTTTCTGATTACTTACCAAAACTAGAAATGACCCAACAGGTATATTTTGCATATGTTCTGTTTTAAAAGGACTTATGGGCGTAGATTTATTCTGAGTTTGCTTTATAGTTTCATTTCATGCTGCTGTGCTGAACTTTTACTCATCAGGACACATTTGTAGACAGAAGGATCTGCTTGCTTGAGTTCTTGCGTATTTTGAATTTAAATTGCTTTGTGCTCTCAAAGTTCATTTGAAACTTCCTCGTGTGTGAAATGTCAGAGTTCAACTTGTGTGAAGCTGTTTGTTGTCTGTTGAGGTTCTTTTAGGTCTCTGAGTTATCACAGGGGCTGCTTTCCAGGTGTTCACAAGCAGGAACAACCTCAAAGCACATTGGGGATCTGCTCCGCAGCTCTTTGGTCCATCCACGAGCGAGCAGGTGTGTGTGCCCAGGGAGGGCCATGCAGATGGCTTGGGCTGCAGTCCGCTCCACAAGCGGAACACCTGTGTCTGGATCCGGCTACTTAGGAAGGTCAATATCCCGTCTGTGTTTGGTGAAATTACCTACTGGCCGACCTAGTGCCTCTGTTTAAAAAGCAAAGTGCTCTCTGTGTGTTGCGTGTGTGTGTCTGGTTTGTTTCTTTCCTTGCCTCCTGTGGCTACACACATGGACTTTCAGGGCTGATCCTGGGGAAAGCTTCAACATCACCGCAAGGGTTTTGCAGGGAGATGTTGCAAGTGGCTCCCGTTATTGGCAGATGGTCTGCTGCACTTACCTAGCTTTCCTTGGGTATATGGCTTAATTATCAGGGTGAAGGGTTTTTTTACTCTGCCATTCATAAATGTATAGATGGCAAAATAAGTACATTGCTCAGGGGATATACTAACTTAGACCAGTTAGAATTTTTCAGTCATAGCTACTCAAGCATCTAATAGTGCTAATAAGCTCTTCAGTGATTTCTGAGATGAGAGGGGCCCTCTTGTGGAGAATACCACACGGAGAAGCTTCTGAGGCACCTAGTTTTATGGCTGCCCATCCATAAACATAGGCATGCCTCTGCCTGTGAGCGCTCCCCATGCATGCTCTGGGCTGCCTTGGCCAGCTCCGTGCACAGGTAACAATTTGCTTAAGCTCTGGGATACCAGAGAGAACAACGCGTTTGTAATGTTGCAATGAAGCTTTAATGCCATGTTTTTGTGTACTGGTGTAGTTAGTGCTCTCTTATACGTGAGCTTAGTATTACTCTGTACTTTTTGCAGCAAAACAAATCTGCATTTTAAATTATGTCAGTGCCAGGTGACTTCTGAAAGCTGAACACTTGAGGTGTTCGCTCTTTAACTGCTGATGGGACGTTGTATCTGTTGCTTGCTTATCTGGGTATTTTCTCCATCTGAGAATAAATCAAATTTCATCTTATTGTGTTTAATTTTTTTCTAACAAATAGATAAATTATTAGGAGAAACACAGAAGCGCAGAAAACACACAGTGGGTGGGAGCTGAAGGCGTACTCTGGTTCCCATGGCTCTTTCCCAGCGGTGCCAGTGTGTTCTGCTGGGGAGGATTTACATGAAGGTGTTGTGACACACGCATTTTGTCTCTCTGGCCGGCTCAGGCCATTCATGTTCCTTCCAAGGGGAGCTACCGGCTGCAGGACGGCCCTGTTCCCGTGTCGCTGTGGCCAGGGGAGGTGATGGACTATGCTCTGCCCAGCCACCGGCACCGGGGCCATGTCCGATGGTCCTCGCTGGCCCTGCCGCAGCTCCCTGCGCTCACCCACACCGTGAGCAGGGGCTGTGGGAGCGCCAGGTGAGGAAATGGGGAGCTGCAGCCAAATGTACACTGCCGCAAGGGTGTGGACTCACAAACGCTGCCAGTGCTGAAGCCTGTGTGGAGTGGGTGTGCTCCAATTTCCATCCATGGTTATCTAAACGTTTGTACATTGCGAGTGCTTTCTGTCTTTTAATATATGAATTGTGGATCTGCAGTTATTCTATTGCCACCCCACTCTGATTAAAATCTATTCAAACTCTGAAATTGTGTTTCAGAGCTCATGAGTATATCTTTGGTCCCACATTAACATTTTTTGAGGCAGTACTGAATGCACAGAGACTTGGATTTATCAGCACCTTGTAGAGTGAAAATGATATGACTAAATTAAATTTAGGTTAAAATCATCATAGAAGCCATCCCTCAGCTTTAGAAAGCTGTTCAAGTACTGTCTTGGTATCTCTTATTGGTCAAGTAATGTCTCTGCAAGGACTACACACTGTGGAAAAGCTTGAACAAGCCTTTCTATATGCTTATTGTGTAATGGGAGTCAGACTGTTTTTCTCCACCCACCTACACTCAGCATTATTAGTGTAAAAAAAAACCCACAAGAGGTGTGTGTGTGAAACAAACCACAACAAACAAACTCAACAACAACAAAAATCCAACCCTGTCCAAAAAAAAGATCCCAAACAACAACAAAAATTTCAGACCCAAAGTAATTCCACACAGGCACACAAAACCCACAAAGCCAAAGGCTGCCACCAAAAAAAATAAATCCGAGTTTATGAAGGATGAGGCCTGTTAACTGATGGTCAAACAGTTGGGTTATGTGGTATTTCCAGTAGAGAAACGAACTTTTACTAATCTAGTTAAAGTACACATTGCTGTTTTCCTTGGGCTTAATTTTGAAAAGATGTGTATACTTGTGTATATGCTGTTTCAAACTGCAAAAAATTGTAAATTTACAGTACTTTGAGATGGCTAATGTTTTATTTGCATGATTTATTATTATCCCAGATAAACAAATTTAAAACTTTAGAGCTGAATGTTATTTGTGGTATTAAAGGTAATTAAATGATCAGAGCAATAATTGCCTCCATTATGTAAATACTGTATAACCTTGCAACAACATACTTTCTTTTCCACTTGAAAAAAGTATGTGTGAGTCTGCATCTACAATACAAGCCACAGTGTAATACTGCTGTTGTTGTTACTCTCCTTGCATACCTATCCTTCCTTTAGGAAGGGAGTCCCCTCTATGTGACTGCTGTTAGAGAAATGCAGTGGCTTGCCAGGAACTGTGGCAGGAAAGGCTGTATGTGTATTATATTCTTTTTTACCTTACACATTTATGGGAAATGGTGTATTTGTGAAACTGGTTCAGGTTTAATCCTGCAGCTCTCCCTTAGTGTTGGTTCTGGAGTCATGCCATATTTGCTTTCATGAAAACAACTAGAAGGTATATTTATACCTTTCTCCCTGGTTTTAGGGAGAAATCTTAAAAATACGTATTCTAGGAGATCCGTCAGAGTTCAAGGGATACAACTGTAAGTTGTCTGCTAAGATGACATGCTGGACTAGGCTGCCTCACTGTTCAGATAAATGGAGTTAGAAACCCTGACTCTTGTTAGCAATGAGATTCTTCAGAGAGATGATGGAATGATTTGTGCTCCAGTGTCGCAGCCTGTGTGTTTCTGGGGTGTTTAAAATGCTGTTGCCTTCCCAGGCATTACCTCTTCCGAGGTCCTGCCAGGTACAATGCAGCTGCAACTACCCACACACAGTCTCACCGGATAGCTTTGGCACAGAAGCTGCAGCAGATGAAGAAGTAATCAGGAAGGCCCTCTGTATGGAAATTCTGCAAGGCTTTATTCCAACCACCTGTGCAGATGGGAAAACAAACACAAGGTGTCTCGCTCACAAAGGGGTCCCAGGGACAGAGAGAGCGAGCTGCTCTCTGCACGGGGTTATAAAGGTCACCAGACCAATAGGGAGAGGGCAGGGGGCAGAGAGGGGATGCCAGAACCAGTGGGGGGACTTCATGGGCGTGGTTAAGGAGAGCAGTTTCAGGTAGCAGGGCTAAGGTATATCAGATAGCAAAGGGGGCAGGGAGACCAACCCGGATAGGGGAACCCAGGTAAACCTGAAATGGCTGAAGCCAGGCGTCCAGGGGGAAGGCCCTTTCAATCTCAGTAACTGAGAGGGTACTGGGGGCATAAACCCACCGACCTCCACAACTCCCCCTTTTTTATTTATTAAAAAGGCCTTCTCCTAAGGGCTTCAAAACTAAATGTTTAAAACAACCAAATACACAAAACAACAAAAATAATCAAAAGCACCCACAAAGCCATCCTCAAAAGGGAGGCAGCCCACCCTCCGAGGCTCTAGTGTCCAAACAAGTCATGTCTCTTATCTCCTGGATGTTGGCGTGGATGCTTTCCCTGTGGGTGGTCTGTGGCACAATCCAGGCATCCATGGCCAGTTGTATCAGAAGCATCCAGAAGACCGCTGCGAGGTGGGTGTCAGGCTTTATGGTGGGGTGATGTTCTGGCAAGTGCAGTAGGTGCTTCTGTTAAGGTTTTAAATAAAATGGTTAAAAAAAGGTTTCAGTTTTTAAGGGGGTGGGGGGTTCTTTCTTTCTCTTCTTCTCTACATTCCAGGAGGAGAGGCACTGTGAGACTAGATTATTGATGAGAGAAATAAAGTACTGACATCTCCAAATATTCCTTGTCTCTCTACCTGAAACTGTGTTCGCCCTTATCCAAAAGTTCAGACATCTTGGTCATCTTCTAAGAAACATGTTGGGAACTAAGATGTTGGGAAAGCACTGGTCATTAAAACAGTTCACAGGGTTCCAACCATCAGATACTGTTGGTAATACAACAATGAAAAGAATTTTAATTTGGTTTTGGCATGTTGCCTTTTCTTTCATGTCCATGTTTCTGTAAAAAAGCTTGGAGCCTTTTCTTTGAAGTATTCATTTCTACTAAAAAGCTTAGTATGTACGTAAGTGCTCTTAATTTTGAGTGCTATACAAATGCTTGGTTCTCTTGACGTGTATAAACCCCAGGTATTTTAAAAAATAAGTTTTTTTATTTTTCTTTTACACACAGAAGCACTGACATCATTGCCCTGGCTATAAGTTGTAGGGCAATTAGAATTGATGACTTCTGTCTTATACCAAATTTGTGTTTCCTACTGTCCTGTGAACTCCCAATTCCTTGCTGCCTTCCCTTATTTAACTGATCATTGGTTGAAGTTACGTGGTATGTTCTAGTACAGGGCCTGATACAGTATCATTCTATTGTATCTAAATAAAGACTTAATTAAAAATGATCTAATATGGTTTTGATTCATCATGGTATGCCTCGTGCAATGTTTATAATTAGTCATTCTATGCAAATCAATTTAATTAAAAAATGTGACAGACTTCTTAATGTAAGTCTTGTGTTTGATTGTTTTATTGGTGTGTATGTGTCCAAAGTGTTTGTGAATTATGAGACTCTTGATTAAGTTCTTGATGAGTTCTTGATGAACTCCTGATATTCATGTGCCTTTTTGTGCTGATGAATGAGTTTGACTCAAACAGGGCAGGGCTTCCAGCCTTCTCCTAAATTTTTCCTATGGAAGTGCTAACACAGGTTTAGTTTTTTTTGACAGAAGGGGAAACAGTTAACACTTACCTTCTGTCTAGTTCTGAGGAGCTCTTAACAGCCCTTGGTCCACTGTGTGGCCCCGTGCATGTCAGAGGAACAGCAAACTGGGAAGAAGGCTTCCCTTCTTATTCTCTAGCATTTTATATTCTTACTGATTAATTAAAGGGGCATTTTTTTCTTCCTAGAAGGTGAACAGAAGAAATCAATTATTATATCAGATGTTTATGTACTGAAGTTGTTTAAAAAATTCAGTTACTGCAGTAAAAATAACCGGCTGGTCCTTTATTATCTTGTATATAAAAGTGAGGCCTTAGAGATATCTTTGAAGAGAAACTTAAAAACCTTTGTAAAGACAAGGTTATTACATATCCTTTCTGGAAAACGAGAGGTAGAAGGAAGAGAAAATAGAGAGCAGCAGTGAAAAAAATTAAGTGTTTGAGACAGTGGTTGACTTAATGGAAGCAAGTGTTTTTTCTGATACAGTGGCTATTTTTGCTATTTCCAAGTTAACTATAAAAAAACCGCAAAACCAGGTGCGGGGATGAATCCTGCTTGCCTTTTTAAGGCTAGTTTGTTTTGTCCTAGATTTATATGCCATTAAAAAGGAGGTTTCCAGTCCTTTGATGCTCAGTAAATAGCTGTTTTCTCATATGAGGAGGGGAAAAAAAAGGCCCTACTTGCTCCATCTTTTAGGCCTGACTTCCTGATTTAAAACCTAGTGAAGCAGAAAGTAAACAGACATATAACTCCTGAAGAAAACTAGGAATAGATTGAGTTTAGAGTTTAACTAATATATGTGTATTCCAACATAGTGCTGTGAGGGATAGGGAGTTGGAGTTAATGATCTTTAAGGATCCCTTCAAATTTGAGACACTGTATGATTTAGCACTGCCTATATTATGCATTTTAAATGAGTTCTTAGAAAAAGGTTTTGACATAGATGATTAATGTTGAAAATGTCTATACAAAATATGATTGTGTGTTTTGATGAGTAGGTACATTGAAATTTTTTTGTTGTAATGTTTTTGCAGAACAAGATGGGAGATCTTAACTGAATTTTCCTGATCTTTTTTCTCAAGAATGAAAGATTTGGAACATAGTTGCCAATTGAACCCTATTGTTTCATGCAGGGAAAACATGACTATAAAAGCAAAATTCCATATCCTTTCTTGTCATAAATATATAAGATATATACTTACCTTGCCCTGAACCTCTCAGTTCTAAGAAAATCAGAAATAACAATGAAATAGTGGCAATCTGTAAAGGAATGTGTGCTAAAATATTTACTTGATCTATTTCTTGACACAAAATACATGTAAATTGAGGGGAAGCTTTCACATGGCAGTGACTGTAGAATGTAAAGTTATGTGCAATTCGCTATACTCTAAATCACAGTAATGAGCTCCATGTACAGTTTGGATAATTTACAGGGAATGAAACATTCCTGTTAATGACAGAAGATAGCAAATCTACAGTTCAGCTGTGGCAAATTTTCAGATAACCCATAGTAGCTTGCATGTATCATGGTGACTGGCTTCAACTTCCTTTTCATTTCATAGGTAAGCATATCAAGTCTTAATACTCGATGATAAAGCAGAAACATCACTCAGCATGTTGTCATGAATATTTACATTTCCCATATCATGATATAATTGTCCTAATAGCCCTTGTTCAAGCTGCTGTTTAAGACTGTTGCATATCAGATGATGTTTTGTGCAGGTAATTACACCCATAGAATCCAGTGGATGCAAGTGGGTGTGTTTCAGTGTAGTGGTTTGTCTGATAATGAGTTTGCAGGTGTTGTAAAAAGGAAAACCCAAAAATGACCCACTGCCCTCAAGACACACAGTTGCCCTCACTCCATCTCTTGAGAGAATCTCATTCAGTCAGTAAGAGAGCTCAGTTGTGATTGTTTTAATACACAGGATGACTAATGGTTAGAGGGGGAAAAAACCAATAATAGGGATTATGTAAGAAAATTGTTCCTTTTGTTTTGTCTTTTTTTTTTTTTTTAAGAGTTTAATAGCCTTGTTACTAAAATTATCCACCCCTTTGTTCCCTCAGGGGAATGTTGCTTTCATCCCAGTTTTCATATAGAAGCTCCCACGTAGCTGAGACAAGGCTGAAATAAGCAAAGCTTTCCTGCTAGGGATACCTCAGGAACTTCTTTTTCTGCCCTAAACCAGTGGATTGAAGAATGGGGGGTTGTCAGTACAGTCTTTTTTATGCAGTATTGGTACCTTTAATAGTGTTTCTAGGAAAGTTAAAAAAAAAAACCCCACATGCCTAAAGTTACGGGGTATGTTGTGTTATAAAAGATGTCTTTTATACGTATTAGGTTGCATTTTATGAGGCATTTGGAAACGTGTTGTGAGCTGGCGTAGTTTTTAACCACAGGGACCTTGAAATAAAATCTTGCTGTGTTAGCTGAATGTGCTCTTGATACTTTTCTTCTGTCACCTCTGCATTAGTAAGTAAACAGGAAGAAATATGTACCAACACCTCAGTTGCCTGTGTGTCATTGCCCAAATCCATCTTCAACAGCACTTGGTTATTACCATATTTTGTATGGAGGGCAGTTCACTCTTATGGGTGCAGGAGATCCTGCAAGGACCAAGGAAGTCATTCTCAGTCCTGTAGCTGTTCTGCATGAGTCTTTCAATAAAAGGGAAATGGAGATGCTGAAACAGTCAACATAGCTGTAAGCTGGGAAGCCGCCCGAGTCAGGTGTTTTCTGTTATTTTTGTTCTGTTGGCACGTCTTGGAACGTATGAAAAACTGTGATGGTACTAACTACTGTCCACTTTCTGTGGCGATGCATGTACTGTTATATAGTGTTTGTGGGAGGCATTAGGTGGATGGGATTTGAGGAATGAAACTGTTTCTCTTCATGGAATAAAGTGCCCGTATAAATGCCGGAAGGCAGATTGCTGAGCCAAAGAACAGCTTGTTAGAGCTTTTTTCCTTACTCTTTTGTCCACACCCTGCAGTACAAAGCGTCTCTAACTGTAGACAAATGTCATCGTGTACAGCTTCCGTGTACGCCCAGAGTCCAAGGTGTAACCAAGAGGCAGGATGTAGCCAGGAGGAAATATGTACAAGAGGTGGGCTCTGGGCTCCGTTCAGAAATGGTGTCCCCCTGCAAAATGCTTCTGTTTTGGTTGGGTATTTTGTGCCTGTGCTGGAGAAGGTAGAATGGTGCGGCTGAGCCTTCAGGTGGTGCTGTGTTCTTCCCCATCCGCTGTGTTCCTGGCTCATGAGCCTGAGATGTGCAAGAACAGAGCTATCCTGCCAGCTGAGCATGATCCAGGACTCCTCTGTAAAGAGCATCCCAGGTCACTGTGACAGTAAACATAGTTTATGTCATAAACTCTAACCCTTTTTCAGTATCGTTATCCATGTTGTTGAGGTGATCACATACATCTGGATAACTCGCAGTTTTCAATGAGCCACCTGCAGACTTGCCAGCTAATGTCTCTGCCATCTTGTGGTGGCTGATCAGGTTACATCAGGATTCTCTTTAAAAAAAACAAAACCCAACCAAAACAAAACAAAACAAAACAAAACACAACAAGCCCTACCAAAACAAAACAACCCCGAAGTGAGGAAAAATCATGTACTTTTAACATTATAGTGTGAGCAAGCATTCTGTCCTAAATGGCTAAAGAAAATCCAGAATGCCAGCATACGAGGGAAATCAATTAACTATAACTACCGGGCTGTTTGGACTTTGCTCATTTTGCAAAGTGCATGTTAATGGTTGGTGCTGCAAAACAAATGCTGTGGTACAGAATATTCAGAATGTTGTTGTCCCATGTTGTCCACACAAGCTAGAAATTCTGATTTTTGTGTTTTCCCATGTGGAAAAGAATGTTCCAACACCTGCCTGTAATTGTGGGTGTATGCGTTTCTAATGCAAAACGTATGTACTGCATAGGAAGGTGATCAAGGCGGGGTGGGGGGGTGGTGGCACACACGACACCCAACACATGCAAATATAGAAGAGGACTCATCCTCATTGTTTTAAGTTAGGCTAAAATCTCTAAACATGAATAAGCAGAACAGCTGAGCAAAAAGCAGCTTCATGCCTGAAGGCTTCCAGGCTTCTTTTCACTCAGTGCTCATCTGCTTGTGCAACCACAGCTCCATTCTCCCGCTGCCTTGCGAGGAGGAAGGAGCAGCCCCTGCTGTCGAGGTGCTTCCAGGTCTCCACAGGCATGCAGGAGACAGCGTTCCCAGGGCCGGCTTGCTGCAGCTGAGGAGACAGCACTCATAGACCCTCCTTTGATTAGGATGTGTCAGTGTTGTCAGGGCAACTGTTAACAGCGGCGTATCATATTTTCTCCTCTTGTATTGCGTGCTGAATATTTTAGCGTGCCGTAGCTGGAACAGGGTTGCAGGGAAGAAGGTGCTGCCGCAAGGAACCTGAAGCTGTGGGCTGGGATCTGCGTGAACAGGTTAAGACAGCAAAGAGCAACATCCAAACCAACGTGCCTTTAATTAGGGCTTTTCTTCAAGGGGGGGGACGACTGCAAGCCTTTTGCTGCCCACTGGATGTTGGTATTTGTCAGCTGTTTGCATACTGCTTATCTATAGGGGATCTGTTACAAGTGCTCAAATGAACAGACAGCGTTGCAGGTAGTGGCTAATCAGGGGCTGGAGTTTCTTACTTTTTTTTAATAAGCAAGAGGCAACAGCAACATGCCTGGTTCAGCTACTATCCTCCGACAAGAGAGACTGAAGAAAAGTGCCAGGCCAAGTCCCCCAGGTTTATTCACCATTAATGAAGAGGATGAGCAGCAAAAAAGCGGGAATTCAGATAGACTGAAAGGTACGTTGCTGTTCTGCAGTGTGATCGGGGCTGCGTGTGGGTTATGCTGCACAGCAGGCACAGCGGTGTTTTATTAGCTCTTCTGTGTGCACAGAGAGTCTGTAAGGGACTGGTGCACTTTGGCAGTTCATGTTGGCACTCACAAATGTGCAGTGCATGACAGGTGTATTTAAATCCCCTGGCTTGTTATGCAATCAGTTGCTTTGGGTGGGAAGAAAAAAATACTTTTTAGTTGTTAATGACATTTCTTCTGGTAGGGATTACAATCTTGCATCAGAAATATATCAGTGAGTTTCTGTGTGTTTTCTTTGATTTCTGTTTACAGTCTGGATAAACTGTTAAAAACAAGGTGGTTGTAAGCTTGGAGAGTACAGAATGCAATGCCTGCCTGTTATAGAAGACAGCTTTGCCAAAGACAATGTGAAACTGTCTATATTTCGTATGCGGGAGGGGCAGTGTGCCTTGGGCAGAGTATAGAAAAATACACATTGTTCAAATATGCTGGCATTTATAAGTCTGGCAACAGAGCAAAGCAAACAGAAAACCCAAACAACAAACAAACAAACCCAGCAAATTGTTAAGGAAAGATATTTATGGTGCTTAAGGTAGGTGAGCAGTGGTGGCAGAGGGATGTTGATGGCCATTGATTTATAGTAGGTCTGTCAAGCCTGTGTAGCCACTGTCTGTCTTGTATCATGTAATTCCTGTTTCCCACATGGATCCTAGTGTTTAAATTCTCTTGGTCTGGCAGGGGTTCTGCTACTTACAATTGTGACTGGAATTTTTATTCTTTTTTCTTGTGCTCAAGTGATTCGATGTGTATGAGCACTCCTTTTGGGGGGGGAGGGGAAGGGATGGCTTGTATCCGGTTTTGTTTACAAAACAAATGTTACTTTGTAGCCTCAAGACACTGTTTAAAATTTCAGGTGTTACCATTCTACCATGTAACAGGAGAGGCTAGAAAGTATTTAAATAGCAAATTTATAGTATGTGTATTTATTAGAGCTGAATATTTTACAGCTAAATGATTATTTTATTTTTCTGAAAGAAAAATTGCATAACAAGCTTGGTAGCTTTTACAAACAAATTCTGAACTCAAGTTTTGTTTGTTGGGGGTTTTTTGAGTTTGCAGCTTGTACTTTTTTTTCTTGTTTCCTCAGAATGGTAAAGAACCTAACTGGTTCGAGTTTCATGATAAAATATATTTTGCTAGTCATTGTTAATGTGCCTATTGTGTTAGGGTCTTGTGTACATAGTTACCTGCTCTTCTGTGTATTTGAAACTGCCCCCATATAATGGAGAGCCAAACTCTAGTCTGAGGTTATTGAGTTCTTAATGTTTTAAGAGGGATATTACTTTCCTTTATCACCCGCTGGATGGCTTCCAGAGTCAACAGTCCATAAAGCTAAAAATCAATAATTTTCCTGGTTTTGTTCAATAGCACTGATAGTTTCCCAACAGTTTGTTGACTTAGCTACTCTTTTCTGCTTGCAGGAGTTATACAGATGTGCTTATCCTTTGTCTCTCTTGCGTTAACTGAGGTTTGATTTTTGATCATTCCTTTATTTGCTTTTGTTGCTGTGAAATGTAAGTAGATGAGTATGCACAGTAGCAGAGATAGCAAGCAAACAAGTTCATGTGGTTTTAAGGAGATAAAAATTTGTCAGCTTACCTTGACTGCTCCTGGTGAGAAATAATATAGGAAATAGTACAAAATATTCTGAAACTACATTAATTTGCTTTTTGTTTTACTAAATACTTAAAGTAGCTCATAGTGTCTCTAGAACAGACTACCGTTTGCACACTGATACATGTGGGTAAACACCTACGTTTGTACATTTGAATGTTATCAGTCATTAGGTGGGTATGGCTGGAACACCTGGTAATGGAGAATGCATTGCTCAGAGTGCTGTTCTGCTCCCCTGGTACCCGGTAAGGTCACTCCAGTGCAGTTCTGACTGGGTGATGGACCCCATGTGGGGCTTTCGTCAATCTTTAGTGTCTGTTGTTCTCTTGCTACTTTACAGCATTTGCTTTGTCTTAGTTCTTTACCTGTTGTTTTTGCTCAGCAAGCATCTGCAGCTGCTGAGATGTTTCTTTCTTGTTTTTTTTTCTCTCTAGCACATTCTAAGTCAGTGTCATCTTTGTGGGAGATGGGCTAAATGTTGTATTCATCTGTAGTTTCTGTTATCATGCTGGACCTGTCTTTGTACAGCAGTTCAAAACCCAAGAGGTCTTTAATGGATCCGATACTCCAAAGTAAAGAAGTTCCTTCCTCCATTAGGAGTATTTGAATATCATCACAAGGTTTAAAATAATCAATATGTTCATAGTTCATGTCTTCTCAGAGTACTAAGACTTGATCAGACTTTTTAAGAGAGTTGTTTTTGTGATCTGGGAAACAAATATTTATGTGGATCTTAAAGTGGCTGGCATTTGTGAGGTTTTCTGTAAATTGATTTTGGTATTGGCCATTCCTTTGCTTGCCTGGCTGTCTGCATTGTAATTGGAGAAACGTGGTAGGCAATGAGTTTGTTCCTCCAGTGTAAACAAATAATGACAATGTTAAGGATTTTTCTTGTCAGTCTGGAGATACTAAAAGCCTGCAGTGACCTTTATAGCCATATGCTCCTGATACTTCCTTTCCTTTGATGTGAACTGTATTCTCTGCTTTTTCAACAAATATTTTAACTTCCTTTCCTCTTGGCTTTGGGACAAGGCCTGCATTTTTGTTATATATCTGTATGGCACCCAGTGTTGCAGGGTCTTGAAATCCTGTTGCATAGTAGAAGAGTACAAATAAAAGCACTTTCAATATCCCTTTTTACCTTTATTAATAGTATTTATTCTCCTTTCCTGTTACAACATACAGGAATTTTGCTACATAGTGCACTCTTCAAATACAATTTCTATGGGTTTACTGAAGCTTATTTTGCACTTGAATTGGGTTTTGGTTTACCAGTTTTCCAGAAGTTCTGCAGCTATATTCACAAAGAAACCAGACAAAACAGGAGGAGAACCACACGCTTAACAGCCTCAATGTTTCCTTAAAGCTTGTGTCATAAAATAGGTATTGTTTCTGTGACTGAAGAGAGTGTGTGTATGTGGTTCTGCATGTAAGTTACAAATATACGACTGAATAGATTAATGTTTAGTTACAGGTATCCATCCTGTGTGTGTGAACTTCAGCCTCGGCCATTCCTTGTATTCAGGCACAAACTATTCAATTTGTCTTAGGATTTCCGTCCTCCGCTCTGTTAATTTTGTGCACCTTGGATATAGTCTTAAAACCTTACTCAATTTTATGAAATTTTAAGTGATGCCTCCTCTTCTGCCTCTTAGAAGAAAGACCTTCTCAGCTGTTGAGAGTGTATTTCTAAAACTTATTTGATGTGGCTAGAAAAGTAATGCTCATGCTTCTGGATTATGGGTCTGAATACTTAATAACTGAAATAATTATGACATTTATGACAAATTAATGAAACGTCTCAGCAATGGAATCCTTCACCATCCTGCTTATCTAAAACTGATGAAGGGAGGGTACCTCTAATCTGCTGAGTGAGTATTGCTAATACAAACCTAGACATACATGCCTTAGCTTTCTGAACAGTAGCACTGATTCTTTGTCATCTTGAAAACAAGAGAAGGGCTTTCTTCACTCCTTTGGTGAACAACAGTGATGTCAGTGATCACTGACAGATTTTGCCACTGTTGTGTGGCTGGTAATGTTTCTGCATACTGCTTATTTCAGAGGAAAGGTTTGTTCTTCCAGAGAGATGGAGGAGATTTCTTCTGTCATGACCGTTTGGGTGCTTAGTCTCCGTGTTCTGCAAGTATTAGTGAAATATATATTTCTTTTTAAATGCAGATTATCTAACTTTTAGTTCAGTTGTTGTCTGTTACTATATGTCTGTACCCAAGGAAAACTTAAGATACCTGAAAGAAAAGGGAACTTGGCATCTTCAAGGGCGTTAAACTGATAGTCCTGGAAACTGAAACTGTATACTTACAAAACAGGTATTGCATAGGGTGTGGAAGTGTAATTTTATCCCACGCTGCAGAGTCTGTGCCTCAGGCGGGATCCAGAATGACAGCTGAGTCTCTGGCTTTCACCACACTGTAAACCAGCAAAACTGCCTGGGATGGTGGTTCTCAACAGGGCCTCTTGATGCTAGTCACGAGACTGACCTCTGGTTTGTTTGGAGCAAAACAGCGAGCAATTGTTAAAGGCCGATGAACTGGCTCACCAAAATCAAGTACTGGAGGTTTTTGTGACAATATGTAGCCTTATCTTACCCATCTGCATTTGAGGCAAAGTGAGTGGAAAGAGTGGGTGGAAGGAAGGAAAGGTACAATTCTCATTACGATGCTGGTTGTGTAAAAGGGCAGAGTGAGAACCCGGCAATGTGGTCTGGCATCCTGCACCTTCCAGTGAGTTCTGCTAATGCTTCTCTGCACTTCCTTTCTTTCTGCTAGCCAAGACCAGGGGAAGAGGGATCCAAAAGTATCTGTGATTCTTCTGGACATTTATTTACAGAATCACAGACAAAGCTGAGTTGGAAGGAATCCACAAGGATCATTGGGTCCAACTCCTGGCCCATCACAGGACCATCCCTGAGAATCACACCATGTGCTCAAAAGTATTGTCCAAACATTTCTTGAACTCTGTCAAGCTTGGTGCTGTGACCACTTCCCTGGGTAGCTGTTCCAGTGCCTAATCACCCTCTGGGTCAAGCACCTTTTCCTGACATCCAGCCTAAACCTCCCCTGACACAACTTTAGGCCATTCCCTCAAGTCCTGTTGCTGGTCACCAGAGAGAAGAGCTCAGGATCTGCCCCTCCTCTTCCCCTCACAGGGCAGTTGTAGACTGCAATGAGGTCTTTAAAAACAACTCTCAAAGTATCTGGGAGGTACATTCTTAAAAAAGCACTATATTCATTGCCTACAGTGCAGCTGTTGGGGGTACAAAAGCAACTTGTGTTTTTTTCAGGAAACTGCTGCCTCTGTTTGTAGGGTTTCCCCATTCATAGCTGTAGGTGCCAGGTAGCAGGAAACATCCCATTTGTAACCATGATAAAGAGATGCTAACACGAAGTAATTCATTAGTAGTAAAGCAAAGAGACTATGCTGGAAGTCTGGGGGATAGCAGGGAATATGTCTGCAGACCAGCGGAGCAAATCTGATTTGTTCAGTCCCTCTGGCTTTCAGAGTGAAAGTCCAAGGTCTGAGAACTTGGCTTGTGTTGTAACACAGCCTAGTCATCAAAGTGTGTACTGGGATTACTGACAGTGCTTATCTGTGCTGTGTAGGAATCATCTTACACTTCTAGCTCAGCTATGAGAAGAGGCTTCCACTGCTGATTCTGGAGGATTGTGTTCAGTTCTTTTGATGACTACTTTTTGGGGGGGAAACAGCCAGTCGTCTATTCATGTACATTCTTGACATTGAGTACATCAATGGCAAAAGTAAAAAGAAAAGTGTGATGTTCACAGTCCTGAAAGTTTAAGTTATTTGTTAAGGTGCATTCAGTTTAATTTGGCATGTGAACTGAGGATAATCCCTTTTAAGGAAAGGCTGAATTTTTCAAAATAACTTTTGTAAGTAAGCATGGTTATTTCAACCAAGATCTAAATGATAATACAGAGTTCAGCAGAACTGTCCTGGTGAGAACAGGATGCAACATTTGACTACTGTACTTGCAGGACAGGATGCTTATTGAAGTTGCAAAAGGATTTGTGTTTAGTTTGTTTTAGCTAATGCTCAAGAAATCTTTGTATAAGAAACACCACTCATGAAAGATTGATAGCAAGCAATGGAGGTTTTTTTCTTATTCACTATTACCTCTGTAAAAGTTGTGACTTTAAAAACTTGGAATTTGGTATATAATTCTGTGTGGAAAAGACATGCACAGGGAATGTAGGTTCATGGCCATTTCTTATGTGAAAGAGAGGAACCTGGAAAGTGATAGAACTGTCCAAGAATCTTAAAATTCTTTGAGGTCTTGTTGTATTCTTTTTCCCCTGAAAATATGCAAATAAAACTTTTTGAAGGACTTTATACAGTAACATGCCTTTGGAATAACTTGACAGCAAGAAGAAATTGATTTCTGTGTCCTGTTGTGCTGCATTACACATGCCTAAGTAATACCATGTTTTTATTTTGCAGTGAAAAATTGAGGCAATAGCTAAGCACGTGTTTATAAAAGCAATATGTTGCAGTTTGCTCCCCTGATGTTTTTGTGCTGGTGGTTTCGTCAAGAGTCTTGGTGCTCTTGCTGCCGTTTGCAAAGCTTGCTCAGAAACTGCTGTATCAGTTCACTCCTTCTAAGCTGGCTTTGTACCCAGGTACGTAGAAGTCTGGATTCATTTTTAAGAGAAAAGCTTTTGATTGTCATATTGAACTCCAGAGAAATTAATGAGCACCAGACTAGAGTGTTGCCTCTGGCCATGAGTGGTGATGGAGTTCTATGTATTACCGGGATCAGCTGAATCAGTGGGAGTACATAAATTTTCTTCCTACACAAGCTCACATGTGTGCATTCTTTGCTTTCTCATCTAGCTACAGTGTAAATTTTTTGCCTTTTTAATTTTGCTTCTTTAAATTCAATCTGTACTTTACAACTGGAGATATTGTTTTTCTGTTATTTGAGAAGTAAGAGTTCTGAATGAAAGCATCTCAAAAGAGTCTTGTGGTATTATCAGAAGTCTCTTCAGAAGTGATTTGTGGCTGTGGGATTTTTTGTTTGTTTGGTGAGACATGCTATGGTATTATTTAATCTAGTCTACTCAACCTCAGGTCACAACAGTAATGTGCCAGAACAAATGCTACAATGATCGATGCAATTTGCTCTGTTTTAATGATCTACCTTCAGTGACTGAAGGTGCATCTCACAGTGCACTGTTCTTGCAGCCAAGCACTGCTTGAAACTCACGAGTTCTAGATGCATTGAGTTGAAGCATGGTATGGGTGGACACTGATGTCTGTGGGTCAGATTTGTATAATTAATATGAGACAGACTAAGGGGCAATGTTTAATAAGCAAATAAATATGCAGATGAAATATCAGAAATTAAATTAGGGAGTATTCTAAATCTTGGACTTTGAGGTCTTGTTGCTTGAGGTAAATTATTTTTCTTTTTCAGCAGAGTGGAATCACATTTACCAAATTCTGCATAAAACTCTCATTGCTTTATAGGTCTGACTATGAGAGCCATTGAATTGCTAAATTGACCCAAGCCCCGTCTTAGTGTAGAGATGTAGCCATAACTGCTTAGTCAAGTTCAAGGGAGGAATGACTAGGGATAGCATGCAGATGGTATAAATGTTCTTTTTATGCTGGCAGTTTCAGAGGAGAACCACTTTCTCCTTTAAATGATTAACTTACTGATAATGGCTAGAGTAAATGAAGTTCCAGAAGGCAGGTCACTGCAGCTTAACCTGGATGCAGGTTTCTCCAGAAAGTAGAATTGTGTCCCTGTACAAGTGGAGGTGACGAGGGGTTTGGAGCAGGCTATACTAGTGGAAAACTGAACTTTTCTGTCAGTACTGACACAAGCCTGTAGCTGTACTCTGGGTGTTTGTGCTGGGGAACTCTTGGGTTGTTTTGAATTAGATTAATACCTTCTGTAGCTTCAATGGGACGATGGTACAAGATTGTCTTTTAACGTCTGTTGAAGCTTTTGTTTCCTTTTATTCTGGACAAATAGATTTTCATCCAGTTGTTTCAAGTTAGTTGAAGCCTAGTTTTGCTCTTCAGCTCTTTGGAGGAAACACAGTTTTTCTCAGGGTTTAGCTGTATTTCTGCACATTTTTTATACAGTTTATCTGTGCAGTTGTCAACAAGAGGAAACTGGGTTTGGAATTAAGAGTTGGAACAAATCAAGCACAGGTATCTGCTGAGGTGTGAAATGTGGCAAATAGCAGAGATTCCAAATTATAGAGATCTTTCAATTGATGCCTATGACACAGGAATAAAAATTCCATTAGATGAAGCACTCTTCCTTTTCTGGTACTAGTGTCCGTAGAGATGGCTTCATGGAAAGCAGGAGTTTCCCATTAGAAGTCACAGTTGTGGATTTTCAACTGGTCTCTGATCTCAGTAAGTGGACTTCAATAGTGTGTGTTGGAGGCCAGATCTACAATCAACTTAACTCCTAGACAAACTGACTTTTTGCCTATTGTTCTGAGAGTTACCCAAACCCCTCAACAATACAGGAGAAATGGTCAAGGTACTGGAGTTCCCAGAAGGGACTCAATGTACTTAAGAGACTGAATTTGTAGTTCAGTTGCCGGCCACCTGCTCATCAGTTTTTATTTCTTATGTTTAATACCACTACAGTCTGAGCCTCCAGTCATGCCTACTAATTGGCCTAGTCTTCACACAGAGGTTGATTGATTTATTTATTAATTTATTTTCACAGTCAACATTCTTCTGGGTCTTCCTCTTATATCTGAAGCAGAAATAGGAAGAACTGTCCTTCTACAGTCTGGCATACCCGGCACAATTCCTCACAGGTCTCTTCTGTGATCTGCTGCTAGCTTTTTGTTTAGCATTGGAGGGTTATGAAATGAGGCTCATGCCAGTGTACACCGCTGCAGAAAATACTCCAGCTGGTGGAATTTTGTCTTCAGAAGAGCTTTGCTTGCAGCATAGTGCCATACCCACATCCTGTTGCATGGTATGCTGTGCTAAAAATGTGCTCTTTCCTAATCAAGAACAGGGATGCTTCCTGAAAGATCTGAGGATAGTCAATGACACAGAAAACATTAGGAAGAATTTTTATCATCTTTTTCCTGGAAGGCAATAAGGAAAAGGATTGAGGAAGTCATACTTTCAAAACTAAGTTTTCTCTAGGTTGCCTGAGTTCTGATTTGATTGCTGGGAATACGATTGTGGTGCTGATGTCCTAGGCAGACAGTCTGACCAGCTGAAAGTTCAGTGAAAGGTCCTTCACCTAAAATCTCCTAACACTCTAAGACATTTTGTTAAATGTGCTGAAGAGGCTTGGGTGGGGTTTTTTTTCATTCTTGAATTCCTGATCTTTTTCAGCTTCATTTTAAACTCCTGCACAGGCAAGGTTTATTATAGAAGTGCTGACAGAACTTGATTCATACTGTTGTGTCTTAGTGTACAAAGCTATCTTATTTCTTAATTCTGCTTCACAAAGCTTTTCTGAAAGCTGTTTTGGAAATGCAGGTTTATCCTGTTACCCGCCCTTGACAGGAGAAGTCACTCTTCTACACAGCCAGTTCTAGCTTTGGGTTTTTCCCCTTTTTTCTAAGTCAATTTCCTCTTTGCCTGCATGCTGACTAAATGCACTGGTGAAAACTACAGTACTGAATTTTGGCTTGTATGCTAAGATATCATAAATCACACCAAACACACTTGAGCTGTTTGTGAAGACAGAAATGTCATGTCAGTGTAGTTTGCACTAGTTTATAGTGCAGTCATGGCAGTGTGGTGGAAAACAATCTGATGAACCTTCTTGCCTGTCATTCCTTCTTAATTGTAATGGTGCTTTCATTGAGGAATGTACACCCCATCTTGGACATGTGGTCCATACAAGTTCTAGATAATGCTACTTTCACTTTTCGTGAGCATTCCCTTTCACTAGAAAAATAAAAACATGTTTACCTCACCCTTATTCCCTGCAGCAAAGGAAGAAAAAGTAGGTTTTGTTTTCTTGGTTTTTTTAAAAAGCAAACAACCTTCTCTAGCCACCTAACTATGGTAGTGATGTGTTTACTTGCAGTCTGAACTGCAAAATAAGAGGTAAAGAAAAAAGCAGGTGGCAGTTGCCATCTGTAAACCAGAAAAGGACAGCAACAACCAGCTGAGCGAGGTATTGGCAATAAAACCAGGCTGCAGACTAAGCAGTTTGTGCTTGTTGTGCCTGGGTTATCAGTGTTTTGGTATGTTCTTACACTTCCAGTCTGTTTTTTTCCTGAATTATTCTGTAAAATATTGATCTACATCTGTTCTAGTATTTTTCCCTGCCAGGTTATTCTCACTTTTAGGAAACACAACTTTCATAGTTTGTGTCTGGGGAGTTTCTGTGAGCTTCACCACCCCTGTGAGTTAGGTGGAGTTAAGCTGCTGTAGACTGTACCTCACATGCTCAGTGTCACTGAAGGCTGAATGCAACGTAGCCTGGCTTTTCACTACAGTATGTTCAACTTAAATCTTGGTAGTTGATAACTGATGCAGAGCAAAGGAAAGAAGTACTGTGCAGACTGTGCAGCTCACAACACGGAGATGCTTGTGGAGGCCTCCTTTTTCGGTTAGGCTTTTTTTAAATTCCTTTCAGATTTCATCTGTGGCATCTGCATGATGAGCAACCTTCCAGGACTGAAATATTTAAGGTGATAGTATGATGGTTTGATCTTCCTTTCCTGAGAAGTGAAGACAGCATTTCCATGATAATTGTGTTGCAGTTCTGAAAAGGCTCCTGACCCCAAGGTTTGCAGAGGTGATTTCTGCTCATTTTAGCTCTGCAAACAGGCCCTGCTATTGCCTGGCTGTAAACAGTTCAGTGTGTTTTGCTGCTGCTAGCAGTTTCCTTTAAGGGAACCCTTAACTAATCTCAGTGAAGATTTAGCTTGCACTTTGAGAAAGTACTGCTGCTTGGTCTTTCTTTATATGCCAGGCTTGGATTATGGACTTTTCTTAAACTTGCCCTAGGATTTCTTTTCAGAAAGATCTAGATAATTGCCAGTAGCAAGCTCTTTTCACTAAAATCTAGTCCCAGAGTTCTTGGGCAGGAGTACTTTTAAGATGTCATCGACCTCTTCTGTGTTTCTGGCTTTTTTTGTGGGGGAGGTGTGGGGGGTGTGGTTGGTTTTGTTTTGTTTTGTTTTATATTTTAAGTAGGAGAAACAGCAGTATTGTAAACCTGACTTGGTAAGTTCCCAAGAGCTTACGGAAGGAAGGGAATCTGTGTTAGGGAGAGAGGTTATTCTCCCTATGACCATTCACTTTTGTATGCCTGTTCCATGGCTCCAAGGAGTGTGATTTGACACACTTCATCCAATAAGTAACATAAGCAGACTTCTGCTCTTGAAATGATATATGCTAACACTGCTTTAGAAAGAAACAAGGTAGGGAGCAACTTCATGAGAAGGTCTGCTTTTGCATTTCTGATGTTGATAACATGTTTTATCAGTTTTAAAGTAAGCCAAGATATTTCTTAAAACCAAGTGGGTTGGTAGAGTTACTGCCTGCTTATAAATGGGATGTTCTGTGGAGCAAGCAGAATCCAATACCTTTAAGAAGAGTAAGATGTCGAATTTTTCTCTGTGGTTATAAAACCTGGTGTAATGCATCTCTGAGGAGAGGGGGAGGCATTTGCTTACTTATGAAAGACTTCTGCCATCTTCATTCTCAGCATATTCTCTGCACAGAATATCCAACCTGACCCGACTTGGGTGGACTGATGTAGTGTGGAAGTACACCGAGCTAGGAGGCTGGGAGGGAGCGAGAATTACAAAAGTCAAGAGAATCATAGAATGGTTTGGATTGGAAGGAATTTTAAAGATCATATAGTTCTAACCCCCCTGCTGTGGGCAAGGACACCTTCCATTAGACCAGGTTGCTCGTAGGCCCATCCAACCTCTCCTTAAGCACTTCCAGGGATGGGGCATCCACAGCTTCCATGGGCAGCCTGTTGTAATGCCTCATCACCACCCTCACAGTGGGGAATTCCTTTCTAATATCTATCCCAAACCTACACTCCTTCAGTGTGAAGCCAATTCTCCCTTGTCCTGTCACTACAAGTCCTCATGAAATTTTTTTCTCCAGATGGCATAACAATATATTTATAAAAACTGCTGAGGCATGCTCTTCACTTGAGGAAAGCTTGTTTTCTAGTTTTAAAGCTGCTGTCTTCTGAGACTGGTTATTGGAAAATAACCAGTTATTGATTAACAGTCCTTCTGAGTCCTTCTGTGCTGCAAAGACTGCCTTTTCATGTGGAAATTCTTGTGACTTACAGAAAAAATACAATATCTAGTAGTATTTATAGGAACAATATCAGTTTCTCTCTCTGGGGAGAGGGGACTTGTTTTTGTAGAACATCCTGACAACAGTGATTATAATGAGAGCTTTCCCATCTGACTCAAATATTTCATGCTATGTAGGGATTATTGAATATTATTCTGTGGAAAAACAGTCAGCCAAAGAGGTTCTAATTACTTGTGGCTGAGCAACAGTGCACCTACTTCCCATTCTCTGCACAGGGTATTCTCCCTTTCTTTTTGTCAGATTTTCCTTTTGCTTAAATGTTCTTTAAATAAAAACAGCATTAATTGTATCCTCCAGAAGGTATAACATATATATCACAAATGCCTTTTTAATAAAATTTTTCTGGTTTTGCCTGTAAACCTTTGAGAAGACTTTACTACTTGCAGGTATTAAAAGATGTTGTGAAACCACTGTGTGCATATGCTTAAACCTTTGCTCACAATTGCACTCTTGGATCTTTAAATGAGAAAATCCAATGAAATCTGGCTTTTCTGTTATATAACACACTGCTGTGCAATTATAAATGCTAAAGCCACATTCCAAATACCTTTATTTTGTGCTGCTGCAAAGTAGTGCAGTGTTGGATTATGCTTCATGCTTCGCTTTTTAAAGGGAGAAAAATAAAATGAGGAAAATCAGGAGTCTGTTGGTGTCCTGCATGCCTTTAAGATTAATTGGGACTTTGAACTGAAAGAGAAGCTAATTTGTGTTGAATACAACTCGCTGCTGAGTAAGTGGAGCATTGAGGCTTATGTTAATTGGCAGTTGTGTCTTTTCTGCTGTTTCCCGGCACTGCACTTGGTGAGCTGGTTGGGCCAGGTTGGCGTGGCTTGTATCTGGTCAGAGCTGCTCACACACTGCTGCTCCCAGAGTGGGGCTGTTTTAATGGGACACTTTCATAGCATGATGGTCATGGTGCTCTGAACTCTGTTTGTCACGTGCCAGTAGAGCCAAGAGCTGTGTGTGCTGAGGTGCTGGTGGCCAAGCAGATGGAAATGGAGATTGCCTGCCAGCCTGCTTTGCTGGCTCTGCTGCCACTGCATTGGGTTGCCTACTCATGGACTTGATGAGCACTGAAAAGCTAGACTTCACATGTGCTCTTTTACTGTGGTTTTTAAAACCTATTCCAAAGATCTTTTAATAAATTCTCTGAATAGGAGTTGAAACTGAGAATTAAAGCAGTGTATGAGGTAAAAACGAAGCTTACTGACCTTGAAGTAGTTAAAACATTGCATGGGATAGTTGCAATGGAATGGTTTACTCTCTTCAGAGCTGCAAATGTTTTGCACAGCTGTAATTCTGCCCTATGTACTTGTAACTCATGGGTAGTGCAGAGCTCAGTTTGTCCTAAGAAGAGGTGCTATGTGTGGGGAATTTTAAAGATGTTTGGCAAGAAGATGCATGCTTAGACTTGTGCAGTACCATTAAAAAGGCTGGGCCAACTTTGTCCCTCTTGTCTTTCTTCTGAAGCAAAGTAAATTGAAAAAGTAGTGAATGTGACGACGCTTAAAACACTTATAGTCTTCTCTTGATAATGGACTGAAAGCACTTACTGCCCTGTCTGGATCTCTCTTACTTTATTGAACTGAACTACATTTTGCAAGTAAACCATTAGTGGTCTAATCTTTGCTTGAAAAAAATAACCATACAATATCCATTTCAAAGAATGAGAAAGCTCCCAAGGATAGGTATATCTACAGTACCTCACGTTGCCTCAGTACTTTGAATCCCAGATCTGTTTATCTTCTGAATTATCAGCGGGTCGGTACATCCTGCTGTCACATCTAGTCATATCTCAAAATAGTAGAACTATAAGAAGTTTTATAATTTTGCAGTGGAGCAATTACTTTCTAAAACTTTTTTTTCTGGCAAGTGGGGAATTATTAGGCTATTAGGCAACTTGCAGAAATGGAGTTTGGAGCAAGGCACTTATAAAATGAATGGTCTGAATCATCCCTATCCTCAGTCGGGGCTGAGGCGTTCTCGCAGGACTGCAGGCAGTGCTGCTCCAGCACAGCCTGGTATTACTTGTATGGAGAAGCAGAGGGCTTCAGTCCTGAAATACCCAGCCTGCTACTCATCAGAGAACAGGGCTCCATAGGATTTGATGGGAAGATAGGTCAAGAGTGTCTAGCACAGGGAAGAGAGGCATTATAAAGAAGACAAGCATACTTCCGTCTTAATTGTATTTTTTGTTCCTGAAATCTTGCTTTTTCACACTTCTTGTTTTATTGAAATGTCTACTTACCCGGGCTTCCCAGAAGCCTGCACTGTCTGTTTACTTGGAAGAGTGTCTATTTGTGTGCCAGTAGCTCATCTAACTCGTGCTTCAGAGCTTCCCAGAGATCAAAGCTGCATTTACAAGAAATGGAGAGATGCTATGCTGGACTGGGTCCAGATTCCTTGGGTTTGTTCTTGTGCTAGTGGCAGTAATTGTCTAGATTGTTTTGCAGCCATACCATCAATTTGCTGCACTGCTTATGCTGGGGGGACCTGGCAGTGAATTCGACTCTGTTGCATTTGTTTTATAGCAAACGATGCGTCATGAGTCAGAGAGAGAGAGGTGTTAAAATGATGGATTGTAGATGTCATCCAGGATGTGTGAAGTCAGTATTTCCAAACACAAAAGCTAGAAGCGACAGTACTGATACAGTTAGCCTGTGCCTCAGAGAGACTATTACAAAAAAAGCTAAGTGGTACACTCAGTTCTTTGATACATGGTCTCTGAAGCCTAAATTATTTAATAGTGAACTGGTCCCAAAAGTTATTGGCTAGCTTTGGAGGCTTGGGAGGCTTTTTCAGTTTGTTGTTTTGATTGGTTTTGGTGTTGTTGTTGTTGTTTGGTTTTATTTTGGTTTGTTTAGGAGTTTTTTGTTTTGTTTTTGTTTTTTCTTTGTTTGGGTTTTGGGGGGGTTTTTTGTGGCAAGTACTTTAACATGGGCTAACAAAGCTGCTGCTCTAAGACTAGGATTTGGCTGCAGTTTATGAACTGCTTCAAATAACACTTTGGAGGGTAATGAGGCTGCCTGTTCTGCTCCTGAATCAAATACTTAACTGCTGTGTGGTTGTTCAGGCTCTATTCACTGTTCAGTAATTGCTATGTTTGATAGTGTGGATGTTTTTTAAATCTGTTCACCAAATTCCTTAGTCCAGAGCAGCTCTTCAAAGAGCTGCCAAACATACAGCTTAACTAAATGCAGAAGAGACTGTTCTTTTCAGAGCATTTTGTCTGCTAGGAGAAAGGGAGGAAAGGTGCACCAGCGCATCAGGCAAGGTGCAATTCCTGGCAGTTCTCACAGAAAAGATGTGTTAGTTGAAGTTCCCATATCTTTCCAGTAATAACATCCTAGTGAAACTAACTTAAGCTGCTTTAGCTTGCATTTCTAGGAGCTTCAAAATGATGGTAATAAATAGAAGTATTTTTTTTCTTTAATGCTACTTAACTGCAAATTATGGCACTTCAAGCTTCTGGATTCTACCTCTCTTTTCTTATTAACGAAGCCTACATACCCCACTGCTTAATGCTGAGTTCTCGTGACGGAAACTTGCCTATTTTTGCTCAACAGTGAAAGCCGTGACTCCTGACAGCCTTCTACTGAAGAGTGTATCAGACATCATTGCTTAGGTATATAAATGTGTGGAATAATTCTTAGGTTCTCTCCTCTTCTAGGATACTGGTATGAGGGAAGCAAATCTCACCCTCAACTAAATTCCCTCATAACTGTATTATTAATTAAAATAACTGTTTTTTTTAAAAAAAACCTCAAACAGTTTCTGTGGCCTAACTGAAGTCCAGATGTGTATAATGACATGAAGTACACTTAGAAATACTTGAAATCAAATTGGCATCCTAAGGCTCATACAATGGAGTTGAAGAAAGTTCCTTTGCCAAAACTGTGTAATCAAATGTGTAATTATGGGTTAAGAATAAAAATGATTCTGCATGTTTGGATCACATTGTTGGGCAGAAAGAGGGCTTTTTTCAGCATCTAATGAATTGTCTCAGACTACCTGGATCAACTGCAGGTCTTGTTCCTGGCAAACGGCTCATGAGGACTCCCAAGAGAGGTGTGTTTCTTTTCCCTTCCTGGAAGGGGAACCATGGAACAGTTCTGGTATCTGTCAGCTGCCAACCAGTTTCCCACCTGTCCAGCTATACTTTGCCTTACACAGGTTGTTTCAGGACAGCCATGGAAGTGGCTGAACTTCCAAAACGGATCTTTACATTGTTGTTCTTGGTCTTAAGCCAGTGCACTCAGCTGTGTTCAGCTAATGCTCTTTGGAGTTTGAGAATTGTTTTCAACATGAGATCTGCTCTCAGTACCAATGCTTTTGTTTAATTGTTCTTTTAGATGTTTATATACTAGCTTGGTCTTGAGTATGGGGGCATTACCCTTGTGTGTGCAGTTTGAAGGACGGAGCTCACACAGTGGGCCAGGAGCAAAGCCACCAGAACAGTGAAGGAGCCCTGACTTCTGCTTATTCTCATGCCACAGTGAATATTGACTTCTACAGAAAAAAAAAATCAAATTAGATTGTGTTATTACTGCCGGGGGGAAGGAAGTGACTGCTTGTTTGGATTTTCAGAAGCTTTTTTTATTAATGTGCTAAAATAATTTTGTGAGGATATTGAATCTACAGTGAAAACGCATCTTGCCAGGAGACTCTTAAGCCCCATAATTGTGATTGTTTCCTGTCTACCAGAAAGCAAGCAGTTAAAATATCCTCTTTTTAGTTTTAACATGTAAAGAATAGGAAAAAAATTTGAATAAATCTATACACGTATGATAAATAACTGATAGGCTAATTTATTATGGAGACATTTATAGACACAAAGAAAGAGCAATAGCGGTTCACAGGCAATTTAACAAGGCCCACCTGGAGAATCAAGTCAGTAAGTGGGGCAGGGCATGTGTGGAGGTGCCTCATGTCTTTCTACTGCTCATCTGTCTAAAGGTGAAGCCTTGCCTGCCAGTGTAGGGCACTCCTCTGCTAATCTGGGGAAATTCATTTTGTCTCAGTCAGTGGATATAGGCAATGATCACCTCACTCAGACTGAGCTTTCTTTCTCAGAGGTAACTTGGAGGATAGCATTAGAAAGACAGAACACTGCTCTCTCCATTGCAGAGGTTAGCTCTGGTCTCACTCAGGGTTTGACTGAGAAACACACTCTTGCCAGTGCACCCAGCATCTGTTGAAATGGCTGAAGTTTATGAAGATGGCTCTCTGACCACACCTGCTTATGCTGAAGTAATGACAGTTCTTTATTCATCCATGGAGGTCTCTTGCCCTGTTGGCCTGATTTCTTGCTCACTGGAATGCATCATT
>VYZT01043255.1:0-16272 GCA_013400735.1 Pomatostomus ruficeps
GGACTGCAGCAGCAATCCTTCAGAGTTTTTTCGTTTTTTCCTTGAACTGTTTCAGCTTGGGGTTTTTTGATCTGAGATCAGATAATCACCAAGGCAGTCGATCTGGGACCTGCTGGGGATTGGCAAGCAGGGCCACTCTGAGCCCAAGACCTCAGAAAAAAAAACTGAACCAAGAGAAACGACACCAAAATAGACCAGCTTTGTCTGCTGTGAGGAGGAGACCGGCACCTGAGGTTCAGCAGGTTCCCATTCTGTTTTGCCCAAGCTGCTGCATGAACTTCTTTTTCCCCTTCCCGGAGACAAAGCCAGCCACCATTTTGCCCTCCTCCATTTTGCCACACGGCCGGCCTGCAGGTTTTTTTCCTTCCCCATGCATTTTGAGCTTTTGTTCTGCTGCGTGTGGGGTGTGGGTGTAGGTGTATATGGGGTAAGGTTCTGAAAGTTCAATATCTAGCATTTATTCAGTCTTTTTCTGTGCCTTGCAGGCACTATTCTTTTTTAATAAACAGATCTCTTTTTTTTTTTTTCACTTTCACCCACTGGTATTCATTTCTCTCTTTGGCAGAAAAAGAGGTTTACTGAAGCCCTTCTCTTTAGAGAACATTCACTCCAGAATGTTTTTCACCTAAATTTGTCTCCAAACCAAGACAGCAGGTCTTACCAGTAAAGATCAAGGTGAAAGTAGCAAAGGCTTCTTTGGCCTTTTCCATATCCTGTGTGATGAGATACGCTTCCCCTTTCAGCAATGCTGCCATACTTTTCTTCAACTTCCTTCTTATGCATGTGTAGAAACTTTCTTTCTTTCTCTTCACACGTTTCATCAGGTTTAGCTCCAGAAGGGCTTTGGTTTTCCTAACCCAGTACCTTCACATTGGTCCAGTGTTTATTTTTCACAGGGTACTTTTTCTCTGCATCCACCTTTTGCACTGTTCCTTTATGTCTGAATTCAGTCAGAAGCTCCTGGATCATCCATTAAGTCCTCCTGTCTGTCAAAACGGACCTTTCTTGATCTTGGAGGAGGCAAACCTTGAAAATCAATGTTCTCCTGGACACATCTTCTCTCCAGGACTGCAACTCATGGGATTCTTGTAAGCAGATGTCTGAAGAGTGTGAAGAATCTTTCCAAAAGTCCAAGATGTGACCCTACTTTTTCTTCTGTTTCCATCTTTCAGGTTGCTTAACACCTCATGAACACTGCAGCCTGTTCCTGAGGTTTATATCCTGGCCATGTCTTCATTGTTTGTATGAGGTCCAATGGAGCATCTTCTCTCATTTGCTCCGTGATCACGTGTGTCAAGAAAGTGCCTTCAATACGCTCCCAAAATGGCTTGGATTTCCCATGCACTGCTGTATTCTCTTTGCGACGTATATTGGTGGCTTCAAGACTCTCATAGAACGTAGGGCCTGCGAACATAAGGACGCTTCCAGATGTGTTAAGAAAACCTCATTTACATTTTCTTTCTAGTAAGGCCGTCTGTGGCACCTACCACATCGTCATCCATGTGGTTTGCCAACTAATCTTGACCCATCAGCTTTCCCCAGTTCATTATTCATCTGCAGACATGCACCCCATTGCCATCTCATGTAAAGGGTGTTTCCTTCACGCTGTCCCGGACTGTCATTCCTTAGTAGCCTGTACACACCCACCACAGTACTCCAGTTGTGTGAGCTGTCCCAACATGTCTCCATTATTCCAATGAGACTATAACTCTGTAACTGCACACAGACCTTTAAGTCCTCCAGTTTGTCCCCTTCAGAGAGGCAGTTAGTCATCCTGATTTCCCAGGAAGGTAATGGGAGCCTTCCCTACAGTTCTGTCTGGTAGGCATTTCCCTCTTTATGTGGTTATGTGTGGGTGGGGCTACCTTCTACCCTGGTCTGTTGATTATAACATCCCTTGTGTTTATATCAACCTACAGCCCAAACTTGTTCATCACTTCCTCATATTACTGCTGGTCTTCATCCTCCTTTTCTAACTCAAATATTTCCTCACCAGGCTGGCCTGCCAGCTGGCAAAATGCTTTTTGTTCTGCTTAATCAGATGGATCTCATCTCTCACAAGCAATCTTCAATCCTCACAGGGGGTCCTTGGTTGTATAAAAAAACCCATGTTGTCATCAAGGTTTAACAGCTGAAAAACAAATTTTTGACCCATATGTATATTTGCAGTGAAAATATATACTGGATGCTAAAGATTAAAGTTTTGCCAAAGCTCTTTATTTTGTTCCCTATGAATGCAGGTCTCCAATGACAGCATGTCATTTGTTACTATTTATCACGAGGTTGTGAGTCACATAAGACTGCTCCTGTTCTTTAGTTCCCTGCATGTTGCCCTGTGTAGTGTTTCACATTGCTTGCATTCACTTTCTAATCTGTGCATTGGGAAAAAAAAGTGTCCCTTCTGACACTGGGAATCAACTTCAGTGAAACTACCAATACAAGTAATTGTAACTGAGAGAATAGTTTAATTTCAAGCTAATTTGAAGAACACCAAGAATTTGCCAGTTTTAAGCAGCTGTCTATTTCAGAAGGGATACATATGCTCTTAGAGCATACTGCACTTGATAAACTATGATGCTACACAAAAATTAGAGAGCTGAACTAGCAGTGGAGGGCCCGTGAGTTCTAAATGCTTGCTATTGCTACTGTATGTGTAGTCAGAAAGCAAAGTTGTACTATGCCTTTGAGATATGATTCCAACCACATCATCCAGATTAAATTATGAACACAATAGATTCTATTCTGTCTAGTCCTATGAATACTTGATATTACATATAAAATTTAGATAGCATTTAAAAAATAATGGGGACAGTCTGAGAAAGGAAGTAATATAGTAAACAAGAAAGATTTTTAAAGAAAAATTGTGATTCCATGTAAAATAAACCTTAAAAATACTTTTTTGCCTATCATGGTCTAAACTTACTAACCTTTGGAGATTCATCATAGCTGGGGAACCCCATGTATGAAAAATATTTATTTGCACCAGACCAATATTTCCAGGTGACCCAAACAAAAATTGCAGTCATCAAAGACACTCCTTTTCCTTTTCTCCCAAATTCAACAAGCAGTTTTAGAGCTCACAAAGGCCATTTTAAAGAGCAGTAGTAAAGGGCCTTACAAAAGCAGATCTGGAAGAGCAAAGGATATTCTCAGAAAAGTCTTCCAGGAGGGTGCAATCTCTAGTTTAGAAGAATGTGTGCAGAACTAAGTGTAGCACCTTCCTCAAAGGACAGCAGCTTTGGGTCCAGAGGCAGCCGTACTATTCAGCACATGCAGAAGCAAGACAGATGAGCTGCAATGTACCTGGCACATCTCAGCCACATCCTGTGCTCATACCAGTCCTGCTGTCTCTCAGGCATGGAAAGTAACTGTAAATACCTAAACCCAGTGCTGTCATTGGCCTTGAATCCACATGCAGAAAGAGATAGAGTAAGATCAGATAGGGTTATTTTCTGAAACCTTGGGGATCTGCTCATGTTCACAATTTCCAAGGAAGGAGGGGTGCAGCAAATTAAGCACATTGCCCCTATGGCACTTCATCACAGAGCAGGAAGGCTTTTCAGCCCTTAGCAGAAAAGTAGAAATAAAGAAATAAAAACCTGCTGATGGAATGAGAAGATGAGGGCAATGAAAGCAGCTGCCAAAATTGAGCCCAAAGGCAGAAGGTCTGCTAGTGACAGACGGTAGTGACCAAAACACTGCTGGAAGCAGAGACCATATGCAATATTTATTTATTTGAGATTTATCAGTTCCTATGTGTGCTCCTAACAAACTGCTTATAACCAAGGTTCCTTTGGCTAAGGTTTTAATGATACTTGCCCATCTGCACAGTTTCAGTAGTATATGATGTGTTTGGTAAAAGAAAGTCTTCGTTAGTCAAAACCCTCAAAATGTATCTTTTGTCCAGTTAATATAAAGAATAGAAGCAAAATCATTGGTGCCAGGATCATCTTTAGCAGTGGAATAGAAATGTCCTAAGCTCCAATTCTCTTGTAAGTGGTCAATTAATAAACGGGAATGCAGCTTCTCTTCCTGGGCTGTGTAAATCACACCTCTGGCACAGTAGAAAATGATGCTTCTCTTGGTCAGCTTATAATATATTAAATGTCATTTGTAATTTAATTCCACACAGAATTTTCCTGTTTCATAGGTCCCTAAGGAGGCTGGAGATATCACACAGATTCATTCTATTGAATACTTCATTCCAATTCCTACCCTGCAGTTATAGAGCTGTCACAAAAAAGCTCTGTAATTGTTAGATAAGATTATTTCAATATGACTACATAATCTGTTTCATTATTTTAATTTTTAAAACTTTTTAATAAAAAAAAACCTCAAAACATGAAATTTCTTATGCAACATCCATCCTTCTTCAGAGACCAAGTGTTTAAAGTGTCATCATGCCATGCCTAACATGCATACCACTTTTTGGTTTTGTTTTATCACACCTTCTTGCTTTTTTAATCTATCTTTCACGTATATTTTTTCCTGTAAGGAATCTCAAATCAACATCACTAGGAAAAAAAGTAAAAAGTAGTTGGTAGTTTGATGGAGTTTGAGATAATAATAGCACCGCTGTAGAAAATCAGGATGATATTTTGTCTTCAGTTTATTTCTTTTCTTTGAATGTGCTTTGGAAGCAGACTTAGTTTTAGGTCCCAGAAATGCTGTGTCTAAGTGGTAGACCTGGAAGCCATTTAAAGCATTCAGAACTCAACAGGAGTTCTCTTTGGGAATTCAGAATAGTTTTGCAGTTGAAATGACAGGTATATTTCATATTGGCAGAATGTAATTTCAGTATCTGGAATTTGGCCAAGATATCAGGGTCATGCTCTTATTCTTAGGAAGAGAGTCTTGGGATTTTTAATCATCTCAAGCAGTTGGGAGCTTGGTTTTATTTCTGAATTAAATTGAAACACTTCCCTCAGGACCCTGAGACAATGCTGAAGCACCTGTTCAGTAAAGGTTCAGGCAAAAATGCGTGTTGTCTGATTCTAACACTAACCCTCACTTGCTGAATTTTCATGCCTGGTGCCATTTCCCATCCAAGAAATTACCGGGTATGACCATGCTCTGTATATGAGATCTGATGACAGCAGCCCAGCAGATGAAGCACATACTGGTGATATTTTCACTGCCTTCCACAAATAACTAAACCTTTCTTTCATACTAAGAAAACATTATTAGGAAGGGTCTCAAAAAACCTCCTTCCAATTTGGCTCATCAGTAGTAGCATAAACAAAGTAGCTGTGCAGTCAGGCACAGCAGAACCAAGCAAGTACATGCAGTTTAGTGCTGACAAATAGCACAACATATTTTACGGCAAAGAAAAAAACAGGAAATATTTGTCAAATGAAGAGGATCTTCAGATTACTGAACAAGAGCCCTTTTTGCAATAACATGAGGAAAGGCCCTCTAGTCATCAGCACAATTTGCAGCTGTAAGAATGGAAACAGAAGGGTGGGTTGTACTGCTGGAGGAATACATTATCAGTCAAAGCAAGGGCAAATCCAGGACACCTTCTGGGGAGAGACAAGTACAGAGAAAATGCTTCTCTCTTAAGTTTGCCACCTCCTTCACTCATGAAATCTTGTATTAAAATCTTTATTTTTGGTTGATTCATTCCATCTGGATGGGAGATTGAAAGATTGAAGATCAACTCATAGGTAACAACTAACACAATGAGAAATATGGATTTTGGGGTATCCAGTGCTTGGCCTACATGGTACTGTGGAAGGGGCAGAAAAATTTTTAAGCAGATTTAAAAATCTATTAAACTAAACCAGTTTCAAAATCAGGCTACTTCTATGCCACACAGAAAAGCTTTGAGGAATCTTTGAGGCTTTGGCAGGGTGGAAAGAAAAGTGATTGCTGGTACTTTGTAACTGAGATATATAACTACATCAGTGATTGAAGAGGCAGTCTGCCTTCATTTGCAGTGCAGGAAAGGAAACTCTTTGTTTGATTGTAACTTGAAGGAAACATGAATGCACAGTAAGAGAGAATGGTTGAACAGATTTTTATCAGGAGTCAGGAGGTAGCAACTTCACTTAGTGAAGAAGGGCAGGAGAGAATAAATCAAACTGTCTTAGTAAGAATTTCTTGCTTGATATATCAAAAGAAGCTACCTGCTTGCTAGTACATATTAGATTTCTAAANAGCTACCTGCTTGCTAGTACATATTAGATTTCTAAAGATAGGCATCTACATATTCAGCTCTCTGGCATCCTTTTAGCCTCCTGACAGCTAGGTGGGCAAGGAGATGGATTAGTGAAGTTTGATTGTAAAGAGCAATGGAGAGTAAATATATGTATGCTGATGAACTGAACCCATTAGAAAGTCCCAAAAGGAAGAGAAGAGGGAGGAACTGAGGAAAAAGGAAGAGTAATGACAGGAAAAAGAATACATTGTACAGAAAATTTAGAACCATGACCTACGTCTTAGGCATCTAATACACTGCAGCCTCTCAACACGCAGTTTGCTTCAGGCTCAAAGACTGTTGAGCAAAACATGAAGTTAATAGCAGTCTGACAGAAGGAAAATCATACAGATTAAGGGCCAATAGATCTTTATTGCCGTGATCTTCCAATGTAATTGGTACAAAAGACATTTATAGAGTGATCTATACTGTGTATATAACATTACATTATTCATGTGTACTCAAGATTATCAAGGCTGGGAAAATGAAATGCTGTCTCCAGAATTTTTTTTCAAAACTCTTTTCTTCTGAGAAAACCAAGCCAATTACTTTTTCATAATAACACCAAAACCCTCTACACACTGGGTAAAATGACACTAATAGGAAGCTTGACCAGCTGTGAGCCACTCAATATATCTTATTATGCCAGTGACAGAATCATATAATTTTTTGGGTTGGAAAGAAGCTGAAATATCATCTAGTCCATCTGGCCTGTCATGGGCATGGACATCTTTCTCTAGGTCAATTTGCTTAAAGCTCTGCCAAACCTGACATTGAACACTTTCAAGGATGGGTTGTCTACAGCTTCTCTGGGCAACCAGTGTCTGACCACCCTCATAATAAAAAAAATTCTTCCTTAAGAATCCTTCCTACAATCTAAATCTACTCTTTTTATGTTTAAAACTTTTCCCCTGTTCAGTCGCTATAGGTTGTGGTTCTCTTTCTTTCTTGTAAGTCCCCTCTAAGTATTGAAAGACTGCAATAAGGTCTGCCTGCATCCTTCTCTTCCCCAGGCTAAGCAACTCGGCAACTCTCTTAGCTTTTCTTTATACAAAGGATATTCCAGCCCTCTGATCATTTTTGTAGCTCTCCTCTGGACCTGTTCTAGGCGGTCCATATCTCTTTTGTACTGTAGACCCCAGAGCTGGATGAAATACTCCAGGTGGGTTCTCATGAGAGCAAAGCAGAGAGCAAACCTTTCAAACTGTCAGACACACTTCCTTTTATGCAGCCCAGGATAAAACTGTCTTTGTGGGCTACAAGGAGACAATGCCAGCTAATACTCCCAAGTTCTCCGTAGGGCTGTTCTCAATCCATTCATAACCCAGTCTGCATTGATATAGGGTTGTTGCATCAACCCAGTGCAACACCTTGCACTTGGTCTTATTGAAATTCATGGGGTTCACATGGGCACTCCTCATGCTTGTGAAGGTCCCTCTGCATGGCATCCTGACCTCAAACATATCAACACCATCACTCAGCTTGGTGTTATCTGTAAACTGGTTGAGGGTGCACTGCATCCCACTATTTATGTAATTGATGAGGGTAATAAACAGTACTGGTCCTGGTATGAACCCTTGAGGGACATCACTTATTGGTCATTTCCATTTGCACATTGAACCATTGACTAACTCTGTGTATTTGGCAATCCAGCTAGTTCCTTATCCGCATCAAGCCTGTCTCCCCACAATTAAGAGGCAAAAGTATTTTGTAAAATGCTGTCAAATACCTCACAGGAATCCAGGAAGATGACGTCAGTTGCCCGTGTCTTGTCTGGTAATGCAGTCAGTCCAACATTTGTGAAGGAGCAGTTTTCCCTTGGTAAAGCTACATTACCTGTCTTTAATCACTGCCCTTCCTGCCATATGCTTCAACACAGCTTCCAGTATGATTTTTCCATGATCTTTGCAGTTACTGAAGTGAAGCTGGTGGTTAATTCCCAAAGTTCTTCATTTTACTTTTTTTTAAAAAAAGTGAAATTACCTTTTATTTAGTCTCTGGGAAATTCATCAGACTGTCATAGTATGATGGAGTGTGACTTGGCAACTATGACTATTCCAACCAACAAAATAAACTATCCATATTACTTATGAGAGGCCTATCACTTTTAGCATTAATTTTGGATAAGTGTTTAATGAGTTCCAAATAATTGTACTGACAATATTTGTATTTTGTGTTGCTACCAACACCTTCTTGGCTCACAGTGACGATGAAAAGATTAGGATTTACAGCTTGCCTAAAATATATCTAAATTGCTTTAGATGAACAACCTCTATTCCAACCAGATGAAGCCAAGTAAGATGCTTGATGGATTTCAGTCCTAATCTGGGCTCTGAAGTGCTTGCAGAAGGAGTTGTGCAGATGTTTGGGCAGCCCTCATGGGCCTACAGTGGTCTGAGGATTTGTTTCTGCCTCCTATGCTGCACTAGACAGAGCATCCTTAGTGGCTTCCTTGGAGTGTATGTGGTCCTTCAGCAAGATCTCTGACAGCCAGAGAGCAGATGCCATTCCAGCTTGTGAAGGTCTATCCCCACACACAGTGTGGGAGACCTTGCTTAGGATATTATTCTCTACCTGCTTCTTCCATAGTTTTTAAGCAGGTGTGCCAACTGGTATGACCTGGAACAACATCTGGAATTGTAATGTAATTGGCAATGTGTGGAGCTATTTGCTTTCACATGGTAAACAGTTTCAACAGTTCTTTGCTGCAATGCTTACTGGAATATAAGAGAAGACCAGAAGTCTTTCATTTTCTAATTTTGACCAACTTTCTTAAAAGATCTCTGAATAGTTGTATGGGAGGCCATACCACTGCTTAGCACAAGTGGTCAGTCACTGTAGTAACACTAAGTATGAAAAATTCACTTGGTATTCTAACATTGTGTAAAATTCTATAGGCCATACTCCTTTGTTTTCTTGATTGACACCACTGAAATTGTCTGTACCATGCATTTTCTATGTTTCACAACTCTTCTGGATATAGAGACTTCTCTGTTAGAAACAAAAACCACACCAATAGACACACCCCACCGACACCCAAACACAAAAAGACACACGCCTGTGTACACACATGCACACAGGAGAAAGGAAAATATAGGAATGATTGTATTGCTTTTTTTTCATTTATACAAATGATAGTTTTGTGCTGTCAGATCCAATAATGGACTCTAAGCTGCTGTCCACTTCTCCATGATCCCTTCATGAATCAAAGAAAGGAAGCAGACAATACAAAACCACCACAGTCCATTGGCAACCTTTGGTACTTATCACCCTTTTTGTCAGAGGGACAGTTTGCCCAGGAATGTACTGATGTCTCCTCATTTTGAACACCTTCACAAGCCCTCTTCAATCCATAGTATCAAGCCTGATCTGTCTTCACTTTCAGTGCTTCTTATAGTTTAATACCATCCTATTGATACGAGACATGCAGTTGGGTAGATCATATTACTTCTAGGCTGGTCCATGATATATTCTTACTTCGCAGTTGCTACATTTTGAAATAAACATTTTCCTTCTTTTTTACCCATACTACTCATTACATGAGACCAAAACTTTCCCATAAACATCCATAATACTGCTTCCTTATCATATTCAATTTGTGCTCAGCATCATGTATTTGAAACTAGCTTATTTTTTCCTACCTGTTAGAAAAAAACAAAACGCTGTGCTGCAGATATACTGTTGCCATTCATCCTTATTGTGTCATTGCTTCCTTGCATTCATTCATCTGCCTATATCCATTTGGCCTGTTGTCAGTCCTTTGAGGCAAGAACCAGCATTTTGCTTCCTGCCTGGACAATGTCTGAAACAGTAAGGCTTCAGTCTCGAACAGGAGGGTAATACAAACAAACAAAGAATTACAATTTAAGAGATGTGAAGATTCCTTTTTCAAGTTGGCATACCTTTTGTAAGGGTGAGATGTGAGTAATGACTGTTAAAAAGAGAAAAAAAAAATCAGAAAAAATAATATTTCTTTTTTCTTTTACATTTTTCTTATGGTAAACACTTTATGTTTGGCTACTCTTCCTTTCTGAGGTGTTTTCTGCAGTCCCAGGATGGTGGCAGTACTTTGGAAAGATGACTTGTAATACGTGGTGACAACTGATGTTTTGCATAGGGAAGTGCTGCTTTAACACACTTTCTAGAAGAGAACTGAAGTAGACAGAAAACACTATTTTTATATTTTGTCCTAATCACCTCCTTCAGGATATCAGAGACATACAAATAATTGCTGAGTCTGGAAGTAGGAAAGAACAATTTCTGCTACGAGGATTATAAGGAGCTTTAAGAATTCATTTCCTTTCACAATTTTCTAACCATGAATTAATTAGCTATATATGGTAATTTCACTTTCTTAATCATTGTCAATATTTGGAAGCTCCTTTTATAGATTTGTGATTAACTTTAATTGTAAACTAATTACACTGTTCATAGTAATAGAGGATCTTGTGGGTTGACAGAGAATCTATAAATGATGCCCAGGAGACAGCAACAGATTGAATACATTCCAGTCTTGTCATCTCCGTTTACTAACCAAGAAAGCCTCAGGACACCTAGTGCTCAATCTTGGGAGCTATTTTTGCTTCCATTAAAAAACTGAGAAAGAATTTCAGCTGCCAGCTGAAACTACATAGGTGAACTTTCTGCTTCTTTCTAGTTTAAGCAAGGTGATAAGAAAGAAAAAATGGAACACAATGACAGACAGCAGTAGCTCAAATGAATTGCTTCTTTATGTGGTGGAGAATGGATTCAGTGCAGCTGTTTGTAAAAAAGTCTTCATTCTTCATGCCTATTTCTTAAGAAAATAAAGCTGAAGATACAGAATTGGGGGATAACAAAGCATCCACCCCAGCAGAAGTGGGATTCAATCATACTTTCTGCATTATTTTCTATTTTTTCCTTGTTTCATCACTTATTGTATATGTTACAACATTCCATTTTTTTGGTAAATATTTCCGTCTACTGCTGATCAGTCTTCATTTCCCCAGAAAGTTTTGCTGTCACTAAAACTTATATTCTGCTTCATGGTTCAATTATATTAACTGTAAATATTGGAGTATTTTCCTGCTTTCATTGCATCAGAATACAAAATCATTGCTCTGCAACAGTGTACAGCTTGCCATTTTGGGCTGTTTGCAAAATACTATGTGAGTACAGCTCTCCCCAAGCTGAAACTAGGCAGGGGATAGTCAAAGGGCAGAGTGAGCAAGAAGAGTAAAAGATTCATCACTGGTAAGGGATGACCCAAAATGTTGTCCAGTATGTTCCTAAGTAGCTCACAGGAAGCCTTGTGGTGATTAGATAATAGAAATGGACCAGGTGTAATAACAACTTTCAAGGAGTAGCAGGCATAGACACTTAGACACTGATATAGAATATAAGGAGATTAAAGAACTGGAAGTTATGTCCAGAATTCTGGAAAAAAAAAGGGGACACTCAGAATGAAACAAATGAACAGACACATGCAGAGTTCTAGTTTCCAAAGCCAGCTCTATAAATCACATGATTCCCACATGATAAGCTCCACCACTGTGCAGTGACAGAGTTGGATGCAATGCAGAGTAAAGGCAAGTTAAAATAATAACAGCAAGTTAAAAAGCAGTTGGAGTGTTTCTAACATAGCTGACCTTCCTGGTCCAGAGATATAACAGTATTCCATCCCTATGCATCTTGCTTGCCCTGATTAGATTAGGGTTGTGCCTTGGAAAACAGGTTAAAAGCAAAGGGTACAAATATTGTGGAGGTTGTTTTCAACCTGGCACTTCATCTGTGAGATTTGAGAGAATCCCACTTGCCTAACGGGCTGATGACACTGAGACTTTGACACTTGGTTCATTGCTATGGGATAAAGAACAAATGTTTTTGTTTTACCTGATAGGGAAAAATTTGGAAAGTCTTGTATTAGCTGATACATTGCCAGTTCTGTTTACATTTGAGTCAGCACAGATATATCTGGTTCACATTATTCTTTTTTTCTGTACTTTGACCACCAACAAAATAGTTCTTCCTATTGTTTTGACCTCTTTAAAAAAGAAATCAGATACTGCTTATGAGTTATATTTAATTTAGATTAGTACTACCTCTTCTCTGTTTTCTCCAGATGTCAAGATGAGCAGATAAATGTGTTTTAAGGAAAAGACAAAAAGTTGTAGAGCCAGAAGACTCTAGTTCAAGCATGGGGAAACTGCTTGAATGAGTCTGAGAAAAAGAGTAGACTTTAAACAATTTAAGTTCAAATGGTTCAATTCTTTGAGTGTGTCTAATAGGCTTATTTTTTAAGACCATGGACCCTCCCAGGAGATCATTGACTGTCTCAGCCCAACTGATGTATTCCCTTCATCTCACCCATGTTTCATCTGGTGAGATCATGAGGAGACAGACTCCAAGATAGGGCCACTGTGAACTTTTCATTCACGTGGGGCCTAGGGCAAACTTGAACAGGAGATTCATCCTTTACACTCTGCCTGGCAGATTTCTCTATTGTAACTATGTCTTATCAGTAGGTGTATCAGCAGGTGTTTTGGATTCCCTAGCTATAGGTAAGTAGGCTACTATCAGCACAGCATCATAGACGAAAATAAAACCACTATTGACCACTCAGGAAATTATGCAAATGTAACCAGAGTAGAAAGACCTGGATTAAAGGAAGCAGAAAAAAAGTCAGGCTTTTCTCTGAGAACTCTATGTATATTTATTTTCACAAAATAGAGTAATACAGTGTAAATAAAAAATAACTGTGAACAGTCCTGGATTTTTCATCTGTCTCTGCAATGGCCTTCTGATGTCTAAAATAGCTCAATTTTTAAAAAGGTGTTATAGATAGAGATATCACAGATTTTATCACAGAGGAATTGGGGCTAGAGGACCTGCAATATCTCAGTGGCATAAAATCTAAAATTTATTCTCTAAATGGGATCAGAAACTTTTCTATTCTCCCACTGAGACACACACACATACATAGAGTCATAGAACAAATTACACTGGAAAAGATTGCTAAGATCATCAACCCAACTGTTTGCCTACCACTGCCAAGACAACCACTAAACTAGATCCCTAAGCACCATATCTATGGATCTCTTAAATACCCCCACAAAAGATGACTCAACCACTTCCTTGCGCAGCCTGGTCCAATGCCTGACCACGCTTTCAGTAAAGAAATTTTTCCTAATATCCAATCCGAACCTCCCCTGATGCTCCCCTTTTCTTCTATAGCTTGGTACTTGGGAGGAAACCAGCTTCTAGCTCACTACACCCTCCTCTTAGGTAGCTGCAGGGAGTTAAAAATTCCTTCTCAGCTTCTTTTCTCCAGGCTAAACAATCCCAGCTTCCTCATCTGCTCGTCTTGAGACTTGTCCCCAGACCCTTCAACAGCTTTCTTGACTTTCTCCGGACTTGCTCCAGCACTCCAACATTTTTCCCTTAGTGAATGTCCCAAAATTGGTCACAGGATTCAAGGTGTGGCCTCACCAGTGCCAAGAACACTGGACAATCCCTGCCCTGGTCCTGCTGGCCACACTGTTGCTGGTACAGGCCAGGATGCCATTGACCTTCTTGATCACCTGGGCACACCCTGGCTCATGTTCACCTGTTGTCACCAGCACCCCCAGGTCCTTTTCCTGTGGGCAGCTTTCCAGCCACTCTGGCCCAGCCTGTGGGTTGTTATGACCCAAGGGCCCAACAAAATATTTTCTTTTGTGAGACCTCACACCATTGACCTCAACCTATTGATCCAGCCTGTCCAGATCCCTCTGCAGGGCCTTGCTGATAAACAAGTCCTGCCCAATATGTTGCTGTCTGTGAATTTGCCGAGGGTGGACTTGATCCAGTCATCCAGGTCATCAATAACAATATTAGACAGAACTGGCCCCAGTACTGAACCATGGGGAACACCACTGGTCATGGGCCACCAGCTGGATGTAACTCCATCCACCACCACTCTCTGGGCATGGCTACGTGGCCAGGTTTTCACCCAGTGAACAGTGGGCCTGCCCAAGCCATGAGCAGACATTTTGTCCAGGGGGGTGTTGTGGCAAAGTGTCAAAGACTTTAATGATTTATAGACACACAAAATCCACAGCCTTTCTCTCATCCACTAAGTGTGTCACCCTGTTATAGAACGGGATCAGGCTGATCAAGCAGGGCTTGCCTTTCACAAACCAGAGCCTAGCTGCCTCTGACACTCTTAAGTTGTCCTGCACTTATCGTGTGATGGTACTCAGGATGATCTGCTCCATGATCTTCCTCAGTACAGAGAAACAGGTCTGCAGTTCCCCAGTCCTTCTTCTGGCCCTTCTTGTAGATGGGTGTCAGATTTGCCAACTTCCAGTCCTCTGAAACCTCCCCAGTTAGCCAGGACTGCTTCTAAAAGATGCAAAATTCAGCAAGAATTTCCACCAGGTCCCTCAGTACACTTAGATGAATTCCACCCAGCCCCCTAGACTTGTGTGTGTCTAAGTGGTGTAGCAGGTTGCTGACCATTTCCCCTTGCCTTATGGGGGCTTCTTTCTGCTCCCCACCCCTGTCTTCCAGCTTAGGGGGCTGGGTCCTCACAGAACAACTGGTCTGAGGCAAAAGACTGAGGCAACTGACTGAAGCCAAGAAGGCATTAAGGACCTCAACCCCTCAACATTTTCCTCCTTTTTTGTTACTATGTTTCCCCTCACATCCAATAACGAAGATTCTCCTTAGTCTGCGTTTTGTTGCTAATGTATTTATACATACATTTTTATTGTCTTTTATTACAGTAGCCAGATTAAGTTCTATTCTGATTTTGGTGTTTCTAATTTCCTCCCTGTATAACTTCATGACATGGTGTAGTCCTCCTGAGTTTCTTTTTTCAAACGTCAAAAATTTTCATAGAATTGTAGAACCATAGAATATCCTAATTTGGAAGGGACCATCAAGGATTATTGAGTCCAACTCCTGGTCCTGCACAGGACCATCCCCCGATGGATCAGAATCACACTTTGTGCTTGACAGCATTGTCCAAATGTTTCTTGAACTCTGTCAGGCTGGTGCTGTGACCATTTCCCTGGGGAGCCTGTTTAAGTGCCCAACCACCCTCTGGGTCAAGAACCTTTCCCTGACATCCAGGCTAAACCTGCCAGACACAACTTCAGGCTATTCCCTAGCTCCTGTGACTGGTTAACAGAAAGAAGAGATCAGTGCTTGCCCCAGTGCTTTCCCTCATGAGGAAGCTGCGGACTGTGATATAGTCTCCCCTCAGGCTCCTTTTCTCCACGCTGAAGAAGCCAAGTGATGTCAGCCACACCCTCTATGGCTTTCTCACTAGGCCCTTCACCATCTTCAGGGCCCTCCTTTGGATGCCTTCTAATAACTGTATTTTTTTCTTATATTGTGGCACCCAAAGCTGCCCCCAGCACTCGAGGTGAGGCCACCCCAGTGCAGAGCAGAGTGGGACAATCCCCACCCTTGCCCAGCTGGTGATGCTGGGCCTGATGCCCCCTTGGACACAGTTGGCCCTCCTGGCTGCCAGGGCACTGCTGACTCATATTTAACTTTACATGGACCAGGACTCCCAGGTTTCTTCTCATATTCCTCACTTCCAGCCAAAGTTTTCTGTTCAGCCAAGTTTGTCTGCTTCCCTAATGGCTCATCTTCTCGCACATGGGGACAGTCCGCTTCTGAGCCTTTAGAATTTCCTTCTTAAAAAATGTCCATCTTTCATGGACTATTTTGCCCTTCATAACTCCTGCCCAAGAAAATCTCTCAACCAGTCTCCTAAACAGGCATAAGCTTGCCCTTGTCAGGAAGTTACAGGTTACCTTCCACACACTCCAGACACCTCCACTCTTCTGTGTAGTATTTCTAGCAATCATCTGCTAGGATGAAATCCCCCTGAAAATAAGATGGTCCAATGACCATGAGACTTCTCCCAGCTACTAGTGGAATATTTTGTCTGTCCTTCCATTGTGGTTGGGTGGTCCATAACAGACTCCGACCAGGATATCTGCTCTGTTGGCCTTCTCCCTGACTTGCTGACCCATAAAGACTCAAACCTATTGTCACCTTCATTAAGCTCTAGATGGGCAAAACACTCCCTAGCACACAGG
>VYZT01043263.1:1852-23812 GCA_013400735.1 Pomatostomus ruficeps
GAGCTTGAGGAGGGTGTTGGTCACCTGTGAGCTCAGGTGGGTGACAGATTTGTCCGAGACTCAACAGAACCAGGAAATGCTCTCCTGGGTTTGGGTTTTGGGGGTTTATTTTTGTGGGGTTTTTAGTCCTGAATATGTTTTCTGCAACTCCTTTGCCATTGCACTCAGTTCCAAGAATGTGTCTGTTTCTTTTGGATAGATCAGTTCATTTCTGGATTACACCAGTTAGTGCGATAAAAGTCATTGTATTGTTCTACAAACTGCTTGTTTTGGTATTCAGAGGACATCCAAAGAGGGAAATAACAATAATAAAAGTTGTCTCCTTCTGCCTTTACCACTCACCTTCAGGTGCTACACCAGGAAATCCAGCCTCCTCTTGCTTTCCTCTTGATGAGGCTGTTTGAATAGAAATTGGTGCAATTAGCTCCAGATTTCAAAATATCAACCTGTGGAAGTGTTTGTGTACCCTGGAGATGAGTGCTGCTGGAAGAACGCGGGTGTTAGAGGATGCTGAGATAATTTCCACTCGCTGGGCAAAGGAAAATGTTCAGGGACTGAAAAGGAATGAAAGCTGGACCTGTACAATTGTCCTAAATGGGGGAAATAGTCAAGTAAAATAAAACCATTGCAGTGGAACACAAATCACCCAGCTTGGTGAGGGCAGCATTATCTGATTAACAACAAGCCAAGCCCTAGTGATGATCACTGGTAGCTCTGAGGGTGCTCACCTGGAGTGCACCTGAGCTGAGACCCGGGAAAGGGTCAGAGGGTGGCTCTGCACACTTCAGTGGAAATGGGTGGCTTTAGAGCTGCTGTAGGGTTGGATGGGATGGGTAATTCTGTGTCTGAGCAGTGCCATGGCAGAGATCCCAGCCTCTCGCAGAACCATCAGCCAGCTCAGTCAGAAAGCAGCTCGTTAATGGTTTCAATTTGCTTTGCATTATCATCCCCAGCCTATCTGGACCTTTTCCCCCCAGGATTCTCAAAATTTACCCCTGATTTCACAGCCTGCTGGTTGATCCAAGCTCTCCAGTCTGTCTTGTACCTCACTTGAAGCTGTAGTTTCAGGGGTTGCACAGAAATTGTCCCATCTATGCAGAGCCCACAGCACCTTGGGTACCAAAATCCTGAATCCTGGCTGTGGCAGCCAGGAATAATTACAGCAGAATGTGTAATAATAGCTATTACCCACTTGCTTTGGTTCTAATCAAAATATTAGCACAGATAACAGATTAAATGAAAAAATGGAGAAATAGTGGGCTGAGAGAAGAGTTGGCTTCTATCACTGGACTTAAGGGCTAACACGTTTTATTAGAAGCAAAAATAAAATTAAATCTGTCTAATATGATGAGTGTTACACACGATTGGGCAGAAGAATTCCTCTGGTGTGAGGCCAAGGATCAGTTAGAGGAGAATAAAATGATTTCTGCTGTTCATGGTCTGGCCAGAGCCTCTGGCAGGGAGAGCTGGGCAGCTCCGTACCTAGAAGGCAGCAGCTGATGGCTGGGCTGGCCATTGCTTGGAGGGAAAAAAGAAACCCACAATTGAGGCACAATGGGATTTCCAGTCTGTTTTCACTTTGCATTCCCTTTTGGAAGGGTGAAAGGTGCCAAACTGACATCCTGGGTCTTATAAAAGAAAAATTTAAAGGTAACTTTTTAGAAGATAAGTTTACAAACGTAAAACTAGCACTGACTGTTGCCCCAAGGCCTTTATTGTGACTTACAGAGCTATTTTAGCAACAGAAGCCTCTGAAATCTTTATAATGCCAAATAGGAAGGCTTAAATAAAATACTGGGGTGAAAGATGGAAAATGAGTGCTCTGTGCCCTCATGTACCTGCTTCCCTTGGGCTGCTTTTGGAGCAGCCTATTATTCAGCAGGAATTCTCACCAGTTCCCTTCTGGTGCTGGTTTCCAGTGTTGTCCTACCAGACATTTCCATTTCCTTTCTCACTGGGAAGATTCTGCCTTTCTGTTCTCTAATAACCCTGCTGTAATGGCTGAGAAGTGCAGGTAATGTGATTTTGTTATGTAATTCCAAAGCATAATAAACTGCAAACCTATGAAAACTTAGGTTGCACTTTGCTATCTTCATAAATACTGGCCTGTGCTGATCCTTCTTAACACAAACCAAAAAATAAGGGCAAACCACAGCGGTTTTGTGTTAAAGAGAAAAATCTGATTCAGGGCGGAGTGTTTCATTGTCCTGCGAGGAGGGTGAGAGAATTTGCTGGAAAAATTCCTCAGCCAAACTGAAGAGTCACAGAAATGGGAAGTTACAGCTCAGTGTCTGTCTGAAGTGAAAGAAAGGAAGAAAGGAAAGAAAGAAGTGACCAGGATGTTTGTTTAATTGATAGAATTATGCAGAGAAGAGAATAAGCACATTTGCTGCATGATAATTCGATATCTTTAGAGGAAATAAACAGCAAAGCTTGATTGTCACATTCCTTTGGCAGCACTTGTCGCTAGATGAGGTTGAAGCAGAGCTGGCTGTGGCCCAGAACCCCACAAATCCTCCAGGAATCCCTTGCATGGAGCAAGGGATGCCAATCTTGGTCCCGAGCTGAGAACCAACAAATTAAGGAGTGGATAGTGCAAATGTGTGTGTGATCTGCCTGGCTGAACTGGGAATGCCGGAACAGAGGCTCCTGGTGGAACAGGGAAGCGCGAGAAATTAGAGAGTTGGAAAAAAAGACCAGTTCTTCATGACTTATTAAAATCTTTTCCCCAGTGTTTGTCATGGAAAGTTACTCTGAATGCAGAGTGGAAAATATTGTTCTCCCAGCCATGTTAAACAGATTAAGTTTTATGGAATTAAAATGCAGACCCAGCACTTCCAGCCTCTTAAATGCAGCTGTGCTAACAGGATTTTTTGGAGGCTGGGGGTTTGTGTTCCATCTGCCCTGCCTTATCGACAGGCAGTGTTCTCCGTGGATCAAGAAGGAGCTGAGTATTAAAGCCTGAGATTTAGCCCGGGTAATCCTATTTAAACTCCTTTTGAAGTTTTATTGTTCAATTCATAGGCGTAAATTCTGGAAAACTTCAGGGTTTTAACAACTACACAAAGTAAAGAATCCTAATAAAAGGAAGATTCAGGTGTGTGTGTTTACAGCTCTCCACCCAATCTTCTTTATTAACAGCTCAGAAAAGTAGATTTCTGAGTGGTTTTCCAGGTTTAATGAGTTTTATTTTTCTTACTACAAGTGTCTCTATTGCTGTAGATGTGGGGTGCTCAACAGACCATCCACGTCATGGTCTAGTTGGGACAACTGTATTTGAAAATAGTGGCACGAGTGGCTGCCTGGGGGGCACAGGAAAACCTCACAGCAGAGGAGGGAAATGAGCACAGATTTCCAGGCACTTTTCCTCCTGCTTTCAGGACAGAGGAACTTTTTATTTGTGAAATAAACAATTAGCTGATGAAAAACATTGACCAGCATCTCTGCAAACCAAAAGGATGTGAATAGTTCAGCATTCATTTTTACTGAAACCATCTTTCCCTTCCTTATTCTTCTCCATTTAAATGTCAAATTTTCTTTTCCATTTTTTTCTCATGCCACAATCTCTTCACCTTCCAGCCTGCTGTCTCACCCATCTCTGTAGTTAACCCACTGGACTCTATTATCCCAGTTCCCCAGTTGCTGCTCTGATCTGTTCTTTCACACCAGCGACTCTCTAAACTCAGAGTTCATTTTCTCAACCTCTGCTATCTATCACTGGAGTGTTAAACAGACAAGCTTTAATTCCACCCGCTGCTGCTTTCATCAATTAAATTTCATTTTCAGCGATGAGGAGGAAAGATGCCAAGCTTTATGGTAATTCCCATCAACCACTAATTTGAACCTGTCAGTGTAGCAGCACATATTGACAAAGCTTTACCCCAGGGAAAGTCTTTGTCTGCTTTTGTGCCGAGGACAAGAGAAGACAAACAATAATGAAGTGTACAACGTTGTCAAGAGCAGTCACGGAAGATCATCTGTTAATTGTCTCCTTCCAGCACCTTCTGGAAAGCACTTTCTTTTTTTGCCAGACAAACAAGTAGTTCAAATTGGCTGCTGGGTGGGAACAACATCCGGATATCTGCGCAGAAAGACCCCAATTAGAAAATTTAATATGCATGTATTAATGTATTTTAGGACAGCCAGGTGAATGGCAAGTGTGGTGAAGCACCAAAAAAAAGAGAATTGTTCTATTCTGGTTTTTGACCTCTTCAAGTGGGAAAAAGGTTCTTTGTATCAACTTTTCTAATAACATTGCCTGAGATGGCCAAAAGTGTGGTGGAGATAGATGAGAAGGACAGAAGGAGGGAATGTCAGGGCAGCTTTCCCTCGCTGCTTCTCCACGGTGCCCTGGAAATCCTCCCCATCCTCGGCTGGGGGAGCCGCTCCAGTGCACAGGGATGCTCCAGCAGCCCTGGAGAAAGGGCTGTGTAACACCCGCCTGTCCTGAGAGCTGCAGCAGAGCTTCCCTTGGCAATCCAAACAATGAGGGGGAAAGAAAACCCAGGAATCACCACAGCAAGGAAGTTTTTCATCCACCTTAATGACTTCCCATAGGGATGGTGTTAAAAACCCGAACGGTCCCTGGCAGAGGATTATAAAATGATGGTGCCACAGCCCTGGGCAGCGAAATGTGAGCGGCTGCTCAAACACAGACCGATAGAATGACCTGGGGTTTTGTCTCAAGCACTTTTCTTCCTGCTCCAGGGAGGTCCGTGCTCCTGGATTCCATCCTTGCCCAGCCCCAGAGTTGGCTTTCTGTGCCCTGCAGCTTGTCATGAGACACTTTGGTACCTGGAAACTCACGGCCTCACTCTGTTTGGAGTGAGAGCTCATTGCCATGAACAAGAGCTGCATCCGGGGGAAAATGAGCCGTAGAGATGCAGGGACAAATAATATTCTGCAAATCTGCGGGGTGGTTATGAACTCTGTGTGTGAAACGCTGAATTTGGCTCATTCAGTGCTGTTCAGGAAGGGAAAAGCTCTTTGGCAGTGATTCCCAGAGATCCAGGCAAATGTGACTCCTTCCGAAAAGCATTTTTTACTGCACAATGACAAGGGGCAGTAAGGGCATTAATTGGCCATGAGAATGGCTTCACTGCCATAGTCAGCTCATTGGAAAGGAAATCTTCCAAATGCAATTAAAATATCAAAGTTAACTCGGAATGAGTGGATGTCTTTCCAGAGCCAAGGAAGGGAGGGACAGCAGAGATGGGAAAGGATTGAACTTTGCTGTGCTGTGTGTGAATGGGGGAACTGCGGCTGTGTGGAGCAGAGCAGGGCCGGGGACAGTGCAGGCTGGGAGGAACCTGGGGCTGAATCAGAGTTTTATGGGAATTCTGGAAAATGTCTCTCATGGCATCCTGCTCATGGGGCTACCTGGGAGTGAAGGAAAGGCCAGAGGAAACCCTTGTGCCCCTACCTTCCAAGATCTCCATGGGGTGCTGATGCCCAAAACTCAGGGAGGGATATTTATTAATCTGAGAGTACAGAGGAAATGCTGCTTCTTGTCCAATTTGAGTTGTGGAAGTAGTTGGAATCACAGAACCATGCACTGCTAAGAACACTTCATGGCTGAACTCCTTCTCCACCTCTGTGAACCTTGGGTTGGAGATGGGCTGGAACCTCTGAAGTGCAGAGGAGAATTCTCCTGGAGGAAACGAGCCATCCCAGGAAAATCTGTGATTCCTAGAGAATAAATAACCCAAAACACTAATCATGCATCCTAATGGTTTGTCTTCTTTATTTGTGAAAACAGGTATCTGCAGCAGATTCAGGAATTCAGGAAGGACTGGGATCTTTAACCCTGCCACTAAATTCTCCTGTGACTGCCCCTCTCTTATTTAGATTTTCCTGATAAAAGGTCAATTAACTTAAATTGCCTATGAACAATACTTTAGACAAATCCATCTGTTTATTTACTTTGATGGGTTTTAACCAAGTAAAAAAAAAAAAAGGAATAAACTTAAACCCAGAAATGTTATTCCTAATGAGCCTACAACCATCTGTGGGTTATTTTGGGGTGTGTTGCTAATCCCTCCCATTACTTAGTGGTTGAAAAGGGGTTTGTGTGTGTGAGGGCTGTGAAGGTGGCAGACACCTCCTGACAGGATCCTATGCCAGTATGAACATGAAATATGGCTCTGCTTTCTGCCACTTTTTAGCTACATTGGATGCTGCAGCCATAAAGCAACTCGTGCATCCTTTTGCTATTAATTGTAACAGGTAAATGAGCCGTCAAATTATTGTATTTACAGTTCTGCATCTGCGTGTCCCTGTTACAAAACCCCTCAGCAGAGCATGGCTGTACCTGCTCCTGGCTCCCTTCAGACCTCAGCATGTTTAAATTCAAGGTATCCTGAAAATCTTCCCAGTGCCAGAAATTAACTGTTAATAAACAATTGTTAATTAAAATACAGCTTCCTCCTTGTCTTGGTACTTCTGTAGCTCTCTACTTCAGGTTTAACATCTCTGTACATTATTGCTCTGTGAAAGAACAGATTGTTTGCATTTTTTAAAAATTTATTTCCTTGAAGAAGTGACTGCAAAAAAAAATTCTAAATAAGCAAATATACCAGTTAAATATACTAAAATAAACAAAATACCTTTTTCAACCTGAAGGCGCTTTATTTTCTTATGTCCTTGGCACTGTGTGGTCCTCAAAACCAATTGCATGGGATTTTTCCTCTCAACACCATCTGAATTTGGAATAATACCCCTGCAGCACCTTGGTTCTTATTAGCACCAGTGGAAGCTGAGAGTGGCTTTGCTTTTTATTTATTCATTTATTTATTGCTTCATTACAGCGACTCCGCACGTTAATTTGAAAATAAAATCATGCACACACTTTATTGCTTACAGGGCAGAACCCTGACTGCAGGTGATAAAAAAGGATCCCCAGCCAGGGGTGCTGGGAGGCAGGCAGGAAATGCAGGTTCTGCTGACTGAGAGTGCCAGAGAGCTGATTTTAAGGTAATGGAAAGGGGCGGTGAGTGAAAACAGAAATAAAATAGGAGAAATGTTATCCTTGTAAAACCAGAGTCCATGGTCAGGCTCCTGGAAACTGCTCCTGTTGAGTTTCATTTCCAGGTTTCTCAGTTTTTCAGTCTGAAAAGAGTCAAAGTGGTAAATGAGCTCCATCCTGCCATAAAATACAGCGCAACACACTCTGTCCCCCCATCCAAGGGCTTGATATTCTTTCCTCTGCTTGAGCACTTTTTGCTGGTTTTCTTTCCAGTTCTCTTTTTTGGTCTAATTTTCCCCTCAGGGCATTTCTGGTCTTGTGCACACTTTGTTATTTCATCATTTTTTCACAATCTTTCAAGCCCATGGATTCCTCTTGTGTTTTTCATCTTCTTTCCACAGCTGCTTTTCTTTCCAGGTATTCCCTTTTCATTCTTTAATGAGAATTTTTGTTTCCAGGCTTCCAGTCTAGATTCCCTTTTTCTCTCTGCACTCTGGTAAGGACGTTTTTGTCCATGTAGCTTTTATTTCTCTCACCTTCTTACTCCAGGATGTCCCTTTTGTCCTTTTTTTTTCCCCTGTGTGATTAAATTTGTTTTGTCTAACTTAAATCTCCTTTAAATGCACTTGGGTAACTCCAATGTCCTTCCATTATGCATCAGGGTCATCTTAGATGGAAACTGCATTCAATAACAAAAAGATTCCTAAAGATTGTTTTGAATTCCACCTCCTTTTCCTACCTTCTGTCCTGTTTATGCTTCCTGACCAGGAATGAGTATTTTCTGTCCAAAGGGTGCTTTGGTATCCTCACAATCCAGAGCTTCACCTCGGTCTCTCAGCCTCAAAGCTGAGACAGTCAAAGGGGGCACCTGTGTGACCGGTGGTTCAGGCCATTTGTGATCTTAAGGTTCTAAATTATCCTGGAGGAAGGAAAAAAAAAAGGAAAAAAGAAATGTGGAAATAGTGGGAAAAATGACACCTGTCCCGTGTTTTGTAAATCAGTGAGGATCTGATGGCAAACAGCCTGGAGCATCGTGCTGCAGGTGCAGAGTGTGAGAGAAGAAATAATTCAATGTGTTGGTCTTAATTACAAAAAAAAAAAGAGTGTCTTGGGGTTCAATCCAGGTTTCTCCTGGCTGCTGTAAAATCAGACTGATAAATAAGGGTGGTTTGGTGAGTAAAAAAGGGAATTTAATGATCCAGATGCAGACTTGGAACCCTAAAATCAATGAAACAGTTTTGGTCTGATCTCTAAGAAGTGGTTGCATGGTTATTTTGGTTTCCACTCCATGTATTGAAATCTGATAAAAGTTCTGATCTTGGTTGATTGATTTGTTTCCTTCTTTTTTTTTTTTTCCCTGAAAATGTCATGACCAGATTATTCTTTCAGAGTGCTTTACCTGCTTTATAAATACCACTTTAGGCTGTGCAATGGCTCTGGTGATCAGCTGTTCTCAGTCAACCTGTGTGAATATTTCTGTGATGAGAAAGAACAAGGTGGAGTGGCTTTTCTCTGTATTTTGTGTCCCTGGGGCATTAATCAGCCTGTCCTGCACTCTGTTATTTAAACTGTGGCATGGTTGGGTCTTTAGTGACGTGGCCAGGTTGTTGTGTTGGACAAACAGCCATGGATATCCCTGCTCAGCCCACAGGGAGCCCAGCTCTGAACTGGCAGAGGCTGAGGAGATCCCAGCCTGTGGCTGCCTGGCCATCCCTGGCCTCAGCCTCCTGACACCTCCTCACTGCTTGGTCAGATGAAGCCTCTCCTGTTGTGTACAGGACAGCAAATCTGGGAGCTCTCATCACCGAGCCCAAGATTCCTGATTTTAGTCAGCACGGAAAAATGCAGAGTTGTGCATCAATCCCACTGGGAGATCCAGTGTTCTATTGAATGTAACGGGGCTGAAATTGCCCAAAAAGTCCATTTACAGTCAGGTAAACATGAAAAAGATCTATGGTGCCTTTTTTTTCCCTCTCTCTCTCTTTCTTTGCCAACTTCAGTGAGAATTACTGAAAAGATCTTCAAACACAACATTTGGGGATTTAACTTGCAGGCATTTTAAAACTGGCTGGTTCTGACAATGAAATGTAGTGGGATCTGAAAGTCCTCCATGCTAGTCAGTTCTTTTGAACAGCAATTCCTTCTAGGATTATTGTTCTATTGCTCTACAGAAAGTATTTCAGCATATTTGGTACTTAATCTTCTGTGTCAGTGGGGAAAATGCAGCTCCTATATTGCCTTGTGACTATTTTTTAATATTATTGCCCTTATGATATCTGCTCATCACGGCTTTTGTCTGAGAGCTAAGGCAGCATTTAGATGAGTATTAGACATTCTTAAAAGGAGAGAAAATAAAGACACAGCCTGTGCTAAGTTCTCCAAGGTCAGGAAGCAAGTGAGTGTATGGGGGTGGGGAAGCACTTAAAAAATCAAGAAAAGAGAATCCCTACAGGTGAACTTGGATTGTTCTGTTAAAATTACAAATTGGCAGCATCACTGATGCCATTTAGCCTCTCTGAGAAAGGCCACTGATGGAATCACTCACCGAAAGCTGACAGGTACCCTTTGAGCCTGACCTTTTGTTAAACCAATTCTCCCTCCCTTGGACCATAATGCATCAACATTTCCCATCTCAGAGAGGCTGATGTGCAGTAAATAGTCCAGAAAATTAGTGAGAGTGGAAGAACGTCCCCTAGAAAAAGGAAAACTTTCTATGGTCACTGCTCAGTTCTTTACAGGCAGGTCAGTGTTATCATTTCAGTTCAGGTGAGCAGTGAGCTGGTGGAAAACTCAATTTGTTGGCCTGGGTGGACAGACAGGTAAAGAGCAGTTCCCAGTGAAAGCTGTTTCTTGGACAACACATTTCCTGTACAAAATAATGCCTGTAAACACTCCTGGGCTGAGCTAAAAGCAGAACTGCAGCAGAGGCATCGCTGGCACGAGCTTCGTTAATTGGAGAATGCATCGAGTGCTCCCCTGGTTGACAGAAAACACTGACTTTTAATGGGGCTGGAACCGAGGAATTTCACTGAGCACTGCCAGTCAGTGACGGGAATGATTGGCCTGAGAGAGGAGACAGATCAGTCTGGATACAGGGTGGTGCTAGGCCTGGAAAAGTGCAGCAAACCAAGCCAGGCTTTGAGATAAACCTGACCTAGGAGGGCAAAGCTCACAGTCCAGTTAGGGACACTCCTGTGGGGTTCCATGTTACACAAGGGACATTCTGGGGAACCTGGATCTGTAACAACCTCCAGTAATTCACTGCCTGAGTGACTGCTTGGAGTTTATTCCACTCACAGGGGTGCTGCTAAGGACTGCTCAGGATCCTCACAGATTTTACCTCTCCCTGTTAAACCCCTGCACACAGAGCAGTGAGCACTGATTTTGTTACAGCATCTCGTTTTAGGATGATCACCACATTACAAAATGTATTTCTGTGCTTATCAGAACCCCATCACCTCTACGTGTATTTTTCACTGTCTTTGTCTAGTTTATCATTCTTTGCAATGTTTTTCTAATACAGTTTTGCAGCCCGTGCATGCTCAGAAATACACATCCGAAGAACACTTACATTCCTTGTGCCAAGCAGATTATCAGTTATTGGATCTTTCCAAATCCCCCTGCTTCACAATGACATCGGGAGAGTTCAAGTTATGCTTTTATAACTCTATTAAATGGAAGACTGTAATTCTTGTGCAAGAAGATATTAACTGAGGCAATTTATCATGGAGTCTGAGAAGTAATCAACTTCCCCGAGAACAGCTATAAATACAGGTTTCCAGGAGAAAGGAGATATAAAAAGGAGATTTTTTGGGAACATTCAAAAACGTGGGGAGGGAAGGGCAAACATCAGGAGGTGCCTCCCACAGCTGCTGCTGCTCCAGGGGCTTCTCCTTCTCCAGACTTTTCTGCATCTCTTCTGTATGTCTGACTTGTGAGATTCATTTCTTCCACACCTCTGCTCTTGACTATTTTTTTAATGGCTCCTGAGCAATAACTTTCTTTTAGCTGCATTACACTACAGAGGGACTATTTAGGAAAAAAATTGAGAAAACCCAGTGTTTAGAGCAATGTGTTTTTTCAGCTACTCGGGCCATTTTCTGTTCTCCAGTTCTGCAGTGCGTTTTTGCTTGGCTGAGATGTTCTATTTTATTTTATGCTCCAGCACGGCCCAAGTTAACAATATGTATCTTTATTCCATTCTGCCCTTTGCAGTTTCAGCTTTAATTCTGAAAATTTGGCCTGTAAGCTTCAAGAGAGATAAAGAAAAGAGCCCCCAACATCAAAGAAGTGGTGGCAGATGAAAGGAAACTGGAGAATGCCTTTAGGGATTAACAAGGAGTCTTGAGGAAAAAGGCCCTGAATATCCAGTCAGCCACAACCAAACCATGGTGAAAAAAGCAAACTCTGTGAAAAAAGCAGAGTTGTATGTGGAAGGATGATTGCAATTATTAAGGGAAAAGCCGAATTTCTGATGGTGATGTGTCAGAAAGAGAAAATACACAGGAAGAAAAATTAGGGTTTGCCTTCATCCTATAGGCAAAAACTGCAATAGTGGCATTCAGTGACCCCGTGCTGGAGGATTCGTTATTTATAACTCTGGGGACAAAATGCAAAATAGCTCATGTTCCTCATCACCCCAGTGATTGAAAGCAAAAGCAGTGAGATTCCTCTGCTGATCTGCTCTGGCTGCGCCAGGAAAAGTGAATGTTTCTGTAAGAGAGGCAGCAGAGCTGTGTGAGCAGACGTTTCGCTTAAATGTGGGTAATAACAAATCACACCACCAATAATAGAATAAGGAAATGCTGGCCTGCAAAAAATCATCGTTCCAAACAGGGTGCTTAGATAATGAGCATAAGAAAATGCCAATATGGAGCCTATTACTGTATGGAAATTCTTCCTGCTGAACTTAGAATTTCTACAAGCTGTGCAACAGGAATAAATATCTGCCACCAAAGTCTGTGTCATTATTACACCTTTCTCTGGCCTGTAATTAGAGAAACTAGCCTTAGGAGTGGATGGCTACAACCTGGTGTACTTTGCTGGAAGTGTAGGGTCTAAAACCTTCGCTCTGAGGCAGCTGAGAGCACCCCTGGCTCACTGAACACCCTGAGGCACCAGGACCTGAGCAAGAGCTGACCAGGCTTGTGTTGTGTGAATGCCTCTGAGTGTCCTAAACCGTTTGTTTGTTGTCTTGTTGAACCACCCCAGAATTTCCACCTCTGAATTACTCAGTTGCTTGTTAAAATAGAGGTTAATTCATGCAGTCAAGGCCTCTTTTCCAACACTGAATGCGTTCAAAGGACTCAGGCTACCTGAAAAATGCAGCCACTGCTCTTAAGTGTTCTTCATTATTTGCTGTGTGCAGGGTGCTGTGAGTGTTGTGAGGGAGAGATGAACAATTCACTGCTTCGTGTGCCTTCAGTCACAGAAAACATTTTATTTGTTTTATTCTGTCCAGCTCTGATAATTAACACTTTTCTACATCTCACAGGCAGGGCATCCAAGGGAAGGAGCTCTAAGTTAATAAATGAAGTATTTTATACAGAATTACCCTGCAATGAGCTGAGCCTGCAGCAAGTCAGACTTGGGCGTGTGAAAAGGTTCAGCCTGGGCCAGGCTGGTCTAGGTGGGGAGAGGAAATGATGGAGGGGAGTGCAGGGACACATTTTGTGTAGCTGGATGAGGAAGAGACAGGTGGGGGCTGTTGGATTGGAAAAACCAGGAGAGCTTTGGCAGGGAACAAGCATTAGCGCTGGGTAGCTGGGCCATGTGCAGACACAGAGGAAGAGGAGGGGGAGGTTTTATTTCAGCCTTTGCTGCTTGAGTTGCCTCCCTGTTTGTCTCTCCTTTATTTCAGAGGGGTCAGGAAAGGCTTCAGCTTGAGCCTCTGGAGTGCTGGGCAAGGCTGAGGGTTTGGGGGGTGACTTTGCCATGTTTCTGGAGTGCACTTGGAATTTTCCATAACTCTCCATGGCCCCACGGTGCCATCAAAGCTTTGTGTCCCCCTGCTCTCAGCACTCCAGGAACTGCTGACCCTCAGCTTCTCACAGGGCGCAGTTCTGCTGCAGCTTTTGAAAGAGGAATGAGGTTTACAGCCCAAAAAGCCACCATAGACAGCTCTTTCTCAAAGCCCAGGTCACTGCAAAGGCCACCTGAGGGGTGTTTCCTTGTGTTGAACATCCTGGCAGGGGAAAACAGCCCCGCAGAAATCAGCTTTAGGGATTATTTCCAGGAAACACCACAGCAATCCAAAGCACACTCTTCATGGGCTATTACATTGCAGTGAAAACATTAGTCCTGCACAGATCATTATTTTGTCATTAGCTTAATGTCATCAGTTAATGGAGACACATCCGTGCAGCTCTCAGATGAGTTTCACTGGGCTGCCCACGCCCACAGATAAAAAATGCAATTAAAATGCTGCCAAAGTCGTCATCCTTGTGACAAAGCTTTGTAACTGTCTTTTTGGTGGTGGAAAATAGTTTTTATTTTACCCACATGGGTGTTTGTTTCCCACCTAATTTTGCCCATAGCATCAAGATAGAAAACCTCCTATCCCAGATGATTTACTGTTCTTGCAATATTACCCCTTCCTCTTTCCATATTTCAGGAAGGTGTGTGTATCGTGTCCCTGATAAGCGGGAAATTAAATCGAAAAGAAATAAACATCCAAATTATGATATCCCACTAGTGAAATTATTATGCTAATTTTTAATTATTTTTTTCACTTTACAACCTCATGGGACTACAGCAGCATATCAGATTAAAAAAAGAAACTCTTAACCAATTCTGCAAACTGGAGATTTAGTATCTTTCTGCCAATACTATACATTTTAATCAAAGAACTAAGTTCTATCCTATTCCATTTTATTACAGGGAGGTTATGATTCATAGTGGAAAAATACAAATTAATTACTCGCTCCTTGGGATTGTTTCAGAGGATGTAAGAGCTCCTTTCATTATTTAAAGGCAGGGTACTCCTAGTGAACTGGTTAAGGTTTGCTCCAGCTGTTAACAGCCCAGAACAGCCCTGGTACAGCATCCCTGGAAAACTCTGAGCATCAGAGTGTGTGTCTGACACCATTTCAGACACCGCCAAGAGCCCCGGGGCAGATTTTATAAAGCACTGTCAGCTGTAGCAGATCCCCCCCACTTCCCAGCCTTCCCCGTGAATTTCTGCCTAGCCAGCAGGATAAAATAAAATGCTTAAGCTTAAAAGAAAGTTTCAACTCAGTTTGACTCTGAATTGTTTCAGGAGTCAGAATCTGCTGATTGATTTTCAGAACAGATTTCTCTTGAATATTCAAATTGAGATGAAATCACAGTGGATACAAACACAAGACACTGAGCATCACCCATGGGCTTTACCCAATATTCTGAATTCTGTATTCACCTGTTAATCTTCTTCCTGATATTGTCCCTTCTGCAAAGGGGTCCATGATCTTGGATTCGTGTTTCTGGAGGATGCCCCACAAAGGGGCCAGGTTACCTTTTAAAAGCACGTGCAGAAGTTTTCAGGAAATAAGTTTCCTGGAGACCATTTAGGACTCACTGGACATCTTGGAATGACATCAAAGGTTTTAAATTCATACTCTTTACATGTTAATTACTCTGAGTCACCATTTAAAAATTAAATCCTTGATGACTGTTTAGCAGAAGTCTGACACTGAGTATGTGCTGTCCTTAGCTTGAGATTGAACAGAAGCCTTCTCCCATCTCTGCCAGTGCTTCCAGCACAAATCTGTGACTGGACAGAGCAGAGCAGCTCTCGAGGTCACTGCCAGATTCAGTGCAGCATCTTTCAGGAGGAAAAGGTTGATTTTTTAAAAAATCTTTCAACTTTCAATCAATTTAATAAAGAAGTGTGCGCTGGTTGGGGATGTACAGCTGATCTTTTTGTGGAAGGTTACGGAGCATTTCCAGAGAATTTATAGATTTATTTGCACATTGTTTGTCATCCCATATAGAACAAAATGCTGGGATTTTGGAGTTATCAGGTGAGAGAGCTGTGCCCTGAGCTGTCTGCAGGGGAGGAGATGGAGATGGGGGCTTCATACACACCCACCCCTGTGCAGGGTGTGCATTTACTGTTCTTGAGAAATGAATCAGAATCAGCATCTCTCCCTTCTGTTCCCTGTTTGCTCAGGCCTTGGGTGAGGGAATCTGAGCTGTCCCTTTCCCTGGCCCATTGCCTTTGCAGGATCTGCTGCCCTCAGAGCAGGACACAAATCATGCCCTGAGACTTCCAGCAGCTCATCTCGGAAGTAAAAAGAGAGGATGGTTCCTGACAGCCTTGTTAGGAGTAAATAACGTTTATTCCTGGTGTTCTTCCTAATTTAAGTTGTTGGATTTTATTACTTTATCGAGCTGCTTGCCACATGGCCAGGACTACTGAATCCCCAGGCTGGCAGATGTTTCTCATCATTAACCCAGTTTTCAGCCAAGGAAGGAAGCCAACGTTTTTCAGGCTTGTGTTTTGCAGACCTATAAATACTCAGTGTGTGTGTTTAGACAGGCCAGCCTGTTTCCCAAAGGCATTAAGCAAATCAGCATCTTCTAATTTGAGGGAAAAATCCCTGGAATCCCTGCCAGGGCTTCCAGCCCTGAGCTGGACAAAGTTATGGTCCTGCAGGAGAGCGGTGCTGGAACGAAAAGCAGCAGCTCTGAACAGCTCCATCCTCCCCTTTTCGAGTTCAGGAAATGACTTGGACTAGGAATTAATATGTTGTTATAAACTTTATGCCTGAATTTGTTTGAAAATCACAACAACAGAGGGGCACTGTGCACCAGCTGAATTTCTATCAGCATATTAAAACAAACCCAGTGAGCTATATGGCAGTGTGCTGAAATTAAGATCAGCTTAGGTCCTTAACCAAAATTTTGTATTCCTCCAACAATGCGTCTGAGTGGATTTCAAGTGAGGGCAACTTGGGAGCAACTGCTCCTCAGGTATAGTAATAAATGTAAATGCAGTGCACAACTTCTCTAAGAGTCTTGAAATTGAGTCAGTTTTCCAAGATGATTAAAAATCTGCAGTAAGAATCCTGGTTTTATTTATTGTTTTGGAGGAGTTTCAGACCTTCATCTGTAAGAGAAGAGTCTTGTAAGGTTTGGTGCTGGCTGTTGGCTGTTCTTAGCACCTTCTATAATTTATTCCTCGGTGTAATCCAGTTTCAGCAGTCTGAGGAGAGAACCAGTTCTTGGAAGAAAACTCAGATGTTTGAACTAAATGTGCCAGCCAGACAGGTTTTCCAGCTTTGTGGTGAAATTTAAAATGTTTTACACAATATAAGTGAAGATAATGGCAGTGTTTGCACTGGTGAGCACCCTGCATCTCTTGGGAGAGCCAGTAAGAAAGGACAATTCAATAAATTAATCTGTAACTTAGAGCAAATATCAGGGTTTAAGTGAGGTTTATCTAAAAATATAATCCAGCTGCTGTCTGTCCTCATTGCAGGTGCTTACGGAATGACAAACCTGAGTGTCCGAACTGCTATTTCACAGGGGATTCTTCTGGGGAAATGAGGGAGTTTGGGAACACCTGGAAAACAAACGGAGAGTTTTTATTGTGGTCCGGTCAAGGGGTGAATGGTGCAAGTCTCTGCTGTCTCTCACAACAGTGGGAAATTCAGTTTTTTATTTAAAGGAGGTTCGAGGGTTGGCTGCAATCTTCAGCAGCACCTTGAGCTCTGCCTGTAGAGGGGAGGGTGCAGGGGAGAAAATGTCTTATTGAGCAAATGCCCTTGAGAGGGGCTGGCTTTCCAGGTAAAAAGAGATGTGTGTTTAAAGCCAGACAAGCTCAGGGAGCTCAGGGTTTCGTGCAGCTCTCCAGTGGTGCCTAACGAGTAACTGAGAAGGCTAAAAACACCCAAACACCCCTCCTTAAAGGCTGTCTCAGTCCCAAAAGTGCTGCTTGCCTGGCAGAGTGAGGCATCTGCAGCCCCTTCCTGAGGTGAAAATGTGCTCAGGGGCTCCTGGGGAAACGCACTGCAATGGGAAACGGAGCTCAGTCTGGGCAGCACCTTTCCCTCTGCCCCCTGCTCCAAGGGAATGGTTTAACGGGATTTACTGAGTGTGGGAGACACCAGTCAAGCCCACAAGGGGCTGTGGTTGGGCTGGGTCTCACTTTTGCTCACACTGGAATCTCAAAGCTGGCATCCCCAAACTTTGAGCTAATTCACCACCATCGTTTCTCTCTCCCCTGTCACAACTATCAGCTCATTTGTGCTTCACGTAGCTCAGCAGAGCTGCCTTCACTCAGCAGAGGAGCCTCATTTCACACTCCGTAAGCATCAGCTCAGCAAATCCCCTCTGCCTGAAAACACCTTTTATGTGCGTTATTATTACACCAGCAACGTTAATAAAGGCCTTGCAGGGCACTGCCACAGTGAGCTGCTGCTTGTTCCCTCTGCCTGATCGTTTTGGTGAGAGGAAATTCCTTTCCTCCTGTCATTTTCTCTCTTGCACCCTTTGGGGCCTGCAGAATTCGGTGCTTTGGACAATATTAGAATGAGACTGCCTGAAATCGTTCCTGCCCTGAAGGCCATGCTGGCTGTTTTGCCATCCTTTCAAAGAAAACTCTTTTCTGATTTGCTGAGAGATGTTCCGTTTGCGTTCAGAATGAAATCTGGAGTCTCCATTGTTCTGACCTGAGCCTGTCTGGTTTCCAGCCTGAGGGAACTGAGTCCCTGTGACTGGAAAAGGAGACAGAGCAGATCCCATCCTCCCTCTTGGACTTCAAACCTGTGGGAGGAACGGGAGGAATTCGGTGAAACTGCAGCTTACCTTTTAAAAAGCAGCTATTTTAAAGTCTGAGTGAAAAGGAACTTTACCAAAAAAGTTACCTATGGAACACAGAAAATTAATTAAAATTCATTAATACAATATTAATGTGTTATGGCATGTGTTGTGAAATATAGAAGAGGAGCATGTACAGAAATTTAACAAAAAAAAAAGTCTTCTAATAACCAAGTGTTTCAACTCTAAGACATTAAGAAATAGTTACACTTGGGTTGTCCACAAAACAGGATTTTTACCGAAATAATTGCCACCAATTACACAGAGAAGTGGTCAGCCACTTGCTGACTTTGTGTAAAAAAGAGCAGGAAAAACAACAGACTTGTTCACCCTAGATTTTTAGAAACCTTTAGCACTACCAGATGGGACTCAAATCTCATTCCCTAGTCATTTATTTTTATTTCCATTTCTGCTCTTCTCCCAGTTTCTGACATTTCTTTCATTATTCTTTGACTTTTAGAAGCACTACCATATAAAAACCCAAGAGCAATAAAACACAACAGAACCCAAGTCAAGCTCATTTCTAAATCTTTTTTTTTCCTCAACCATGAAATCGTGGGAATACATTTTTAATACACTCAGAGCTGTTTGTTCATCAGGAGATGTCGCTGCCTTTGAGGACTGCGGGAGGTACAATCAAAAGTCTTTGCGTGCTTCCAGACAGCTTTGAAAACACATCCCTACAGTGACCAAATGGATCAAAATATGCAAAAATAGACAAGCTACAAGGGGGCTCAATTGTTCAATCAAAGAGATGGGGAGGAATTACAAATGTAGGAGCAACTGCCTTTGGGAAGGGCTTCAGTAAATATGGCAGAGCACTGCTTGCAAATATGCAAAATCCCCTTTTCTGTAAGGGACAGGTCAGCTCACTGGTGCAATCTGTAATCTTTATAAAGGCTTAGAGCTGAGTTTTATTTATTTTGTTCTTTTCCAAAATGAAATCGACATTTTAAATCTTAACTCACGCCATCCTAGTAATTAGTTTCAGCATCTATCCGTGCCAATCATTGCCACCGTAATTTTTGTTAATTAAAACCAGTCATGGCAAGGGGAAATTAAAAATGCAAATGCCTCAAGATTCACACCGGTGGCTGTTGTGAAAATTTGGAGGCTTTGTTCAAAAAGGCAACAATTCTTCACTGAAATAATTAATCTGCTGCTGTTTTACTTTTGTAGCAGAGTATGAAGCCTGACGTTAATTAATGTGAGAAATATTAACGTGTAGGCTGTGGTTTGGTGAGCCAGCAGCAAATGAATCAAATGCTGCTTCCAGGAACCTTTTCCCTGAGAGAGAGACGGGCCAGAGCATCTCATCCCGGAGCATCAGAGCCACTTCCTCCAGATGTGCAGACTCCAGCAGCCCTGGCACAGCTGCTCTGCTCTCACGGGTTTTTTGCACTGTTTCTTCTCACTGCACCTGTTTCCTTCTCTGCTGTTGAGAGAGCACAGGAGGGATCAGATTCCTCCCTGCCCTGATGTGACCCCACGTCAGAAAACTTTGTTCTCCTCAAAGGCAAAATTATCGCAAGCGGCAAGAAGGGCTCGGTGCCACGCTAAGGCTTTGTAGGAAGCCAGGATTCTCATACTTCATTAATGAGGATTTTCTTTGACAGCCGTGCTTTGTGTCCCAGGAGCTGTAATTTTGGCATTACGAGCACATTTACGGGAAACATTGTGGTTACTCACAGCTAAACACTGATTTTAGAGAAGGGTGGATGTGAGATCCACAATGCACCAGTTAATGAGGAGGTTTCACCATGAAGCCTCCTGCTGCTTGTGGGTCCTTTCATTCGAGGATCACAGCCCATCAGCCTGGGACACAACAAACTCACATTTTTCCCATCTCTGCCACCAATTTTTTGGGTGACCCGGCCGAGCTTCTCCATCTCGCTGTGCCACAGCTTTTCCTGCAGCAAAATAAACATCGTGGCAATTTTGTCTTTGAGAAGTTGCACGGTGAGGAATGTTCAGCACCCTACAACACACAAACATTGTTATTTCAGCTTCAACAAGATGAACTTTTCCTTTTTGAAGCAGCTGTGCGTGGTTGATGCCTCGCTGTGGATGCCTTTGCCAGGCCGTTAACGCTGATGGGAATCAGCAGCAAGCACTTAGCAGGATTAATTACCACTGCAGCCATTTCTTGTCGGGAATTCCATTAACCAATCCAAAACTTCTTGTATTTAGGGTACCACTGGGCTTCGACCTGTAAAGGCTTTCTTTATGTAAGTGAAAAGCAAAATATTTGGGCAGCATGGTTTATCTATTCCTGCTTGGGAACAGACCCATCACTTCCCACCCCAAAATTCACCAGGATTTTGGGATCTGTCTGCAACCCCACAGTGCTGCCCTTTGCTTCCTCTTGCTGTGCAGAAGGTGTCTCACCGTGACTCACGGAACTGAAGAGATAAGGAAAAATCACAAATCAGCTCATTCTCAACCTCATCAAAGACACAATAAACTCATTTTGCCCCAAAACCCTTCTGAGGACTGAGGAGATCAATATGGAAACTGGAATTTAAAAAAAGAAAAAAAGCTTGCTGGCTGAAAAATAATGCAGTTATACTTTTCATTGAATTTTGTAATGAAATGAGGAATGCACTTAATTATAGGATCCCAGTGGTAATACCTGAAGTAATCAGGTTTCCATTTGGTTCTCTTCTTATTCCTCCCTGCCACTTTCCTCGTGTAATTTCTAATCTTGCTACAATAATTTTTAAATTACTGCCCAGCTCTTAATGCATAAATAAGAATACGAAGAGAGCTAGAACAGTGCAAATATTCACAATACCAATGTAGTCTTACCTTTGCAAAAATACTTCCTGAAAGTCACATAACTAGTGCTTCCGAGGTTTGAAAACATGGAAAATCAAATGAAAACTGAAGAAAAGTGATATTTTTTTTAAGGGGAAAAATTACTAAATTTTTTCTATGTTTTGGTGGTGTTGGTTTGGGTTGGTTTTATTTTAAACCTCTGTAAATGAGCACTCATCCCTCAGTAAATTGGGCACAACGGGTAAATCATGTTTGTCAATACCATGTGAAAAACAAGCCCTTGAGATTACTTGGGTTTAAATTACTTTACAAAGGACTGCAACATATTCTGAACTACAAGATTACATTCCAAAACTTCTTTTTTCCTTAAAAATATGCAAGGAATAATGACTGTTGGCCAGGTAAATCACCTGCATCTATCCAGTTTGTTGAGTTTTGGAGTCCAATCAGCATTTCTAATGCCTGGGAATTTAGGGGACTTAAAATCTTCTGGAAAACAATTTTGCCAGACACAAACCCTTACGGATTTATGCCTCATTTCTACAGCTCGCTTTGTGTGCTCAACAATTTTACATTTATAGGGTGTGCAAAAGGTTCTTATATTCAGGCCAGGTAAGAGGAGGGTTAATTGAGGTCTGAATTTCTCTGTTTCTGGAAGGTTTCTCCTCCTTTCCTGCAGAGGGAAGGAAATTGCTGGGGACAGGAGGTCTGGGGCTCCCACTGGGCTGAAAAGAGCCCTGCAAGGGCTGTCACATATTTTGCTTGGTACAAAGCAAAGTTTTATTATTAAAAATGCGGTTCAGAAGTTTTAAGCAGTATGTATTAATATTTTAAAGCTACATTTGCAAAAAGTTAGGGAGTTAGGTCTAGGAAGTTGTGGTTTTATTTGAGCAATATTTTTGCTAACAGGTTAAACTTTTTTTGTGTCGAAATCAAGAGCGCTTTGTAAATATCATTCCTCTGACTTGGAGTCTCCTTTGGTTTTAATATTGCATAACTCGTGCTAAATATTTAATTATTTTTTATGTTTTCTGCTCTGAAGCTTGCATGTCTGGGATCTGATTCGGATTGATCATTCTGTCTTCAAAATCAGGGATATTTTATTTAAAATTCTGTGGAGAATAGGGAGCTCGAGAACTGTTTTATTATGGAAAATTCATCTACAATAAAAACATCTCTACTACCCACTACGTGCAAAATGCAGCAAAGAGAGACAAAGGGGAGGAACATGAAAAGAAAAGGATGAAGTTTGAACAGAATTGATCAGCAAGGGAAAGGTGCTTTGGGGTCACCATTTTAGGTCTGTTGCCCTTGCCAGCCAAAAAGGGGCTGCTTAATTTGTATTAAAACTGAATTTCAGCTCCTTCTCACAGCAACACTGCCAGAACTGCTGGAGGAAACAGAGGGAAGGGAAGGGA
>VYZT01043264.1:0-17708 GCA_013400735.1 Pomatostomus ruficeps
GCTCCCAACTCCGCCTCCGCGCCGGGCACCGCGGCTCCGGGCACCGCTGCGAGCGATGCCCCGCGGGCACGGCCCCGAGCCGGCTGGGATCGGGTCCGCCCCGCACAGCCCAGCCCCGCCCCCCCCCTCACCCGCCCTGCCCTTAGCCCCATGGGGCCCCTTTCCCCCCGCTCTCTGTCGGGCCCTCCCGTCCTTCACCCCCGACCCCACATCCCGCGTGTCCTCTGTGCCTCCTGCTCCCTCCTGGGAACCGCCCGCACCCGCCTTACCGCACTGGGATTTCTGGGCTGCTGCAGCTCGCACCCTTCTTGCTCGGTCACCTTCACCCACTCCTCACAACGCCCGTTTCGGGATCCGAACTCAGATGTCCTCTGCAGATTTAGGCACCAATCGCTCCAGCACTTCTGTTTATGATTTCAAGCATCTCGTTAACACTATGGATTACACCAGCGCAAAAACTGCAACAGTCATTCAATTTTTTCCTGACATTTTGCAATGAGGACATTTCAGCAACACAGTGAAGAGTTGCACCAGTACCGAGACTGTTGAGACAGATATTTCCAATGCCATCCTAACCTGGGCTGTCTTACTACAAAAACTGGTTTTAGGACTGATTTTTAGGCTGTATTTCAATTAAGTAATACCATGTTTTAATTTCTTATTTCCCAATCTACTGTTCTCACCCCCTCATGGGGACAATTTAAGTGAAAACAGAAATCCCCTCTCCTGCAAACACTTCAGCTCATGAAACACATTTGCTCTATATTTTCTCATATTCTACATTTGCAATTCTTTTATATGAAAGGTTATGATGATAGAATTGAGTGCAAATGATAATTTAATAAAAGGAACAACTGAAGAAGTTAACAGGACCTTGTATTTGACCAAAAGGAGTCACACTTTGCCACAAACCCACTGCCCTAATGCTGTCCAGGCTGAAATGCCAATCTGAGCCTCCAGCCTTGATTAAAATAAAACTTAACAAATGCCATTTGTTATTTGCTTTGATGCGAAAGCGGCGCTGCGTCTTAACACATCCAACATTCTTTTAAGCACCACATGTTGGCCCTTGATATCCTTGGGATCAGACAGCAGTTAGTGACATCCCTCCTTTACCTGGAGAGCTGAGCTGCCTCCACGTCATTCCTGCACAGTTCCAACATCCAGGAACTGGGAGGGAGTTCAGAAACCCCTGAGAGCTGTGAGGTGACTTAGCCCAGTAATCCTACAAGAGGGGCAGAGGGATGCCCCACAGCCTGTGGGCTCACACAGCACCTGAGGAGCCAAAGAAACTCTCAAACCTCCCTTAGGGGCACTCTGATTTTCTGCCTTTTACTGAGACACGTTTCATTTTTCATTAGGAGATCCCTCTGAGGGATCTGCTGTAGCCCAACGGGCTGAACCCGCTCCTGGCCATATTTCTGGCACAGCGTTGGCTTGGCTGTAAAACCTCACTTGTGAGCTCAGCACTCCCAGCAGGTACCAGCTCTCCTGGTTCCCAAGCCTTTGATTTTCGTTCTCCTACTGAGAAGGAATGCCCAAGGGAAAACCTCCAGCCTCAGTCTGAGGAGTTGGATTTGTTAAATCGAGTGAAATAAAGCCTATTTTGGTTTTGCTGATGCCACTGGCTTGCTTTGATGCTCTATTTTTGCAAGCAGAGAACTCGAGGCTCACAAAGGAGCCCTGCAAGCTCCAGAACTCATAATGCACCGCTGCTAATTAAAAGGAGCTGCGTTATTTTCCATAATTTCGCATCATTATCTACGATTTTTTTTTTCCTCCCAGGACTTTTTCCCCCCAGACGATTAAATTAACAGCAGAACAAGCAGTTTTATATCCCTCCTTGCTCTCCTCCCACCAAGGGATTTGTCTGAGAACCAGAGCTGGACCACTGGGCCCCCTCTGAGGCTGTCCTGTCGGGAGAGTCCATCAGATGCTGTCACTGCACGCCATAAATCCCATTTCCAACCCAGGAGTGGGTTCTTGGCAAGCCCATTTTGAACACCAAGGGCTGTAGGAAAGTTGACTGGGATGATTTAGTACCTGCTCTGCCAGCAGGAGTCTGGGGTAAGGACCAAAGCTCCCAGGGCTGATGATGTTCAGGCTCACGCAGACAGGGGGGAGCTGATCCTGGCAAAGCCCAGCCTAAGGACACCCTGGCTCCAAGTTCATCCCAATCAAACCAGAAATTCCTGCGTCCATCAGCCTCTAGCACAGAGTTCCCCAGTGTTTTTGGAAACCTAAAAACCAAAACTAAACCCCGTACATACACAGAGCACTGTTCCCTGCTCGTCCCCGTGGCTTTGCCTCCTGCTCTCTGCCCGTGCCACCAACTTCTCACCTGCACGTGAGGCCTTCAGGGCTCCACTGATCCTCCAACGCAGCCAGGTCTCTCAGCTCCACTGATTAAAGGACTTGTAAATGACTCTGGTTTGGGGGTTTGCCCGTATTCCAAGTCCTGGTGCCAGTTTCCCACTCGCACAAAGGATCCCTGCTTCTGACAGTGCATTTGCACACTGTACCCATTACCTTTTAGCACAATATGCTATAAATTATCTGCCATTATGGTTGTGCTACTCAATAAATAATTGAGCTTTTTTCCCTGGTGAACACCGAGGAAGGTCATAATCATAATACCTGTTTGCCTCCTTATAAGCTGAGAGATTAATTCAATTTTGGAACTGCTTTTGGGTTTGTTTGGTTTTTTTTTTTCCTTGAGTATCAAAATATCGAGAATTCTGGCATCTAAGGAGTTGGCTCAGACTAAAGGTGTGCGACTGGTCGGACGAAATGTTTATGATTCCTCAGGCAGCCCGAGTGGTGCCATTATTCTTTGTACCTGTTATTATCTGATTGCACAAGTGCACGTTTTCCAAGCACCGGGGTGCACCTGCTTTGTCTGGAAGCTCAGCCCGGTGCACACGGTGGTTGCAGCTTCGTTCCAGGGCTGTGGCTGCAGCTTTGGGAGGGAGGCAGGAGACGGGATTGGGTCACCAAGGGCAAAGATGCAGCGCTTGGCTCCTGCACTGGGATAATTCCCCGTCCTCCCGGCTCGCTCCCAGCAGAGATGGGTTTGGTGCTGTGAAACATCAGTTCCTCCAGGCAGCACTGGGACAAGCCTGTGTTGTTCAATCCCTCAAAATGAGAGCAAACCACAAAGGCAACCGGGACAGAGCGTTCGGGAGCCGCGGAGGCCCAGCCTGAACCTTGAGCACCGCACGCGTGCCCTCGGCCTCCACGGGACGCATCCATCTTCGAAATTTATCTCGGCAAGGGCCGGGCTCAGACAAGACCACTGCGATTAATTGGGGAGTTAAGCACTCCCAGATTATCGTGGCCTGTTAACACCTGCAGCTCGGGGCTGCACCGAGGGCTTTGATATTATTTTTGCTCCTGACAAGCGGGCGATAGCGGATATCCTTTAAGCCGATATTTAATGAAGCCCTCCATAAATCCATCAACACTTGCTAAGGGAAACTACAATAAAGCTCCCACTGCCACGGGCTCTGCTGTGCACAGAGCATTTGGCGTTCCAATAATGAAGTTTGGGAGCAGACACCGCTCGCTCACGCTGCTCTGAGGAAGTGCAGCCTTTGTGAGGGATCTTTTTCTTCCTCGCATAATTACACGTTGTGGATCAAGAAGAAAACAACCCTTTAGCACCTAATTTTTAAAACCGTAATAGTCAAACTGTCGTTCAGCTGGGACAGCTGTCAGCTTAAGGAATGAAGGACGAAAAAAGGCTTTCTAGACAAATCAACTCCCACTTGCATTTTGTATTTGTGTTTTGTTAGTTCTCGAAGTGATCTGGCTATTAGCTGTAGCTGTTCTGTGAATTCTTGCCATATTGTTTTTGGGTTACACCCCCTGTGAGTGTGATAAAAAAATGTAAAGTTGTAAACTGAAAATATTTGTTACACGTTTTATATTTGCAACTTTTATAAGAAACAAAAACCAAAACCAAACCCCTTACATAATGTAGTTATTTTGTCATTTAAGACTGGAAGAACTGAGGGGGAAACAAGAATAAGTAATGAAGGAATTTGATGTTTTTCAAATCGGAACACCGTGAGTTGAGACGGGTGGAGTACTTTCAGTAAATCCAGAAATTCAGGGAGCCCAAGGCAGCAAACCACCTGAATGTGTGCTGAACTTGAAGGACCTACACAATCAAACTGCTTTCGTGGGGAAAAAAACCCAACCACTGTAGCAAAAAAAAAATGAAAAAAAAGTTATGTTTGGTATTCCGAACATCTAGACGGCGTGGAGACAAGTTTTTCTAAAACAAACTTTGCCAAGTGGATCGACAGGACCGTGAAGGGCTGTAAAGCCAATCCAGGTAACTGGAGTTAAAAACATCCTCTGCCATCCCCTGCACAGGACTGCAAAGGCAGTGAGCACCTGGGAAGAGTGAATAAAAGATTTCAGACCTGGTTCTGTATTACTGCCCTGAGAATAGAGATTATTTGTCATTCTTTACCCCAGCTATTCCTCCTGCATCACCTTCTGTTCACAACGCGCCCTGGTTTGTGTACCTGGCCCTCAGATTCTCACAGCTTCATAAACTGAGCTCAGTTTGCTCAGTTTTGTCCCTGGAGGCGTCCAAGGAAGGGCTGGATGACAAGATAAATACACATCTATATTTAACAGCACTAGATATTGTGAATTTTCCTTGATTTGGGGTCTTAGTCATGTCTGGATTTTGCCTAAACCGAGCATGGAAAACAAGGCCCAGGACGAGGCCTACCTGTTCTCATTCGGACTTGAGACTTCATTTTCTGCACGAAGTCGTTGGCTCAGAGAAGGGAAGGTTTGACCTGTGAGAGGTGACAACCAGAGCTGTGAATGAAGAAGTTGAAAAGAAGAATGATGCTGCTAGGGAGTGGCTGAGAAGTCCAGCACAAAATCATTTCTACCGGGCATTAACAAACCAGTTTCCCAATAAACCAGACGGCAATCAAAATATCGCAAAGGACACTGCCCTTTCTGTGCAATTAACTCAAAGTGCATGAACCAGAAGCTGTGATAAAATAGATACTGTGGTAATGGGCTCCAGGAGGGTGTAATTGCTGCTTCTTCCCCTGTCCTGCTGTGGCTGTGTGGTGCCAGGAGCTTTTCCAGGTCAGTGGTGAACGGGAGCTGCCGCCAAACACGTGAGCCCAGCACTTGGCACAGCCCGGCCAGCAAAAAAACCTGGCAGAGGAGCCCTCTAGCCTGGGCACACAGCACAGAAAAGCACCAAGAAAGCCTCAGCTGGGAGCAGGAACCTCCTGGGATCTCCCAGACACCGGGGCAGCTTTCTGCCTTCGCTGTTATTTGAAAGACAGAAACCATCCCCTTCCCCGACTCCAGACTGCCAACCCTGCAGGGAGCACCACAGCTTCTAACAGCAAAAAAATTGAATTAATAGTAATTATAATAATACAATAATAGAATATAATAATAGAATTAATGTAATACTCATCTCTTTCCCTTCATTTCAGCCCCTCTGCCACCCCATCCATTCAAGCACCTCAGCCAGGTCCTTTCCCCTGTGCTGAGCCCAGCTCCGTGGTCATTCACCCTTTGCTCCACGCTGTATTTACCAAGCCAGGCTGGCCCCAGCTGCTCAGTGCCAACCGTGCGAGGGCAAATCAGCCTCGCGGAGCTCAGCCCAGAGCTGCTGATCTACCACAGTCATCGACTTTCAGGGAAGCTTTGATTAGAAACGGCAGGTTCAAAGAAATCTTTCTTTAGAGCAATGCTAGAGGGAACGCATTAAGGCAAAGCAAATGTACTTACTGTTTACCTTTTTTTTTTTTTTTAAAGCAAGGCAACGTTTAAGTTCAAATTTAGCATTTTAAGCAAGCCAGCCTTTACCAAGCACACACGCCACTTCCACAAAAGCAACAGCCTGCAAATCCTCCGTGCGATGAGCAAAATGAGCAATAACAAAGAAGAAAGTCCTGCAGGCACGAGGAGATGCTGATGAGCAGAGACAGCGCACAGACCATGCTCACGCTGCTCTCGCTGCACTGGCTCAGTGAGCTCGCTCCTGACTCACCTCAGCAAAGGCCACAGCACAGGCAGCTGTCTCTCTGAATTGCTAGAGTGCAGTGTTACTCTAAACGGAGCACACTTGCCACTGTGGGGAGTTCCACCCCGCTGCCTTTCAGAGGTGTTGGTTCAGCGCTCACACCTGGCAGAGCGAGCAGGTAACTCCCAGCCCTGCTCGCTCCGCAAACTCTGCCCTGCAGCAGAAATAGCCCCATGGCCCGGCTCCTGCTGAGGGGACAGGGTCAGACAGGTCCTTCCTGGTATCCAGGTGCTGTGGGAAGATCCAGGACCTGCTGGCATCCTGCCCCGTCACCAGGCTGAGACACAGCTTGGGCACAGCCAGCCCTTGACTTGAGCCTGGAGAGCCAAGCCCTGCAGTGCCCCTGTGCCAGGGCACAGCCTTCGGGCTCTGCTGCCCACTCGGCCATGGCCCAGACTGCCCCAAGTCCCCCGAGCCCCCCAGGGCTGCAGGGACACCCTCACCCGTCTGCAAAAGCCTCCTGCTCTCCTGCTTCCCCAGCAGATTCCTCAGTTCATTGCTAGACCAGCACTCAGGCTTTAGAAAACTCCTTCTCCCTCCTCATCTCCCCTCAGTTTCCAACCTGCTGACCCGTACACCTAAAGGAGCAGAGCTCTGAGTATGGCATTGTACTGGTAGGGATGGTAAGGAAGAGGCAGCCACAGCCCCAGAGCTTGGCCAGAAATCCAACCGACCCTTTGAAGGGACAGAGATTCCTGCACCTCACACTTGTCCTGCCCTCCCTGCACCTTCTTCCATTCCCTCAGAGCTTGGTGGCAGAGCTGAGAGAACAAGTGTTTGCACTCCCAAGAAGGGAGTTAGGCAGTTAAGTTTTTAGGGTTCCCTGGTTCTGCACCCCTTTTCCTCCTCTGTTACCTCCCCAGGCCAAAATTTGCCAGTTTAGGTTTCAGGAATCAGAATCTCAGCACTTTCCCTTTTTATCAGGGCTGCTCTCAGAACTGTTTTGCTTTGCTCTTTGGGGAAGTTATTTATCCCTTTTCTATGCAGCCAGCATCTTCAGGCACTGGCAATTTGACAACTTAATATTCTTTCTCCCTTTTGTAGGATGATCACTGCTCAAAAATGACTGCACATATTCCCGTCATTCTATTCTAGTGTGGCAATCAACATCCCTGGCACGTACCAACCCCTGCATCAAAGCCCAGCTGTTCCCAAGGAACAGATCTCAGACTCCTCCACGGCTTCCTAGCTCCTGTTGTTCCAAGTAATGAACTAAAGCCCAGCTCTAGCTCCTGGATTTCAGCTCCCACGCTGCCTCTTGAACTCGGCTCTTCAGGAGCCAAAAAGCTTCCTGCCAGAAAAAATCAAAGCACCAAGGGTGAAAAAGCCATCCCAAAATTTATTCTCAAAAATGTCAACAGAAACGCATCAGTAGATACTCGAAACTACAGAGTCCTCAGAATACATTCAACCAGGCAGAACCGTGACAGTTGGGATGCCTTTTGCGTGGCCTAGGTAACAATTATCCATTTTACAGTGTAAACAGGTACTGGTATGTTCTCACTCACAAGTCCAGCAGGAAAGGCACAACTCGGCATTACAGAGATCATAAAGCAAGAATCAGGTGCAAGAACGTTACACAAACTTTTGGTAAATCTGCATTTCTGGGGCCTTCCACAACAGAGACCGGACTTGGAGATTCCCTGCAGGCAGCAGCCAGGTTTCCTCCCACACCCTTCAGTCCTTCCACGGTGAACATTCCCGCTTTGTGGCCTGGCTCCGATCCCGTGACGCCTCCAGCTCCAGCGGGCGTTCGAGGAACAGCGGAAGGGCAGTCCAGCAACTCCGCAGGTGCTTCCACCAAGAATACATCAGGTTTTGGTTTCACATAGTGCATGGAAGCATCTGCTTGAATCTCAGTCATTACAGTGGTCATTAATAGAAAAATAGACACTACAGCTACAAAAGGAAAAAAATGAGGTAGATAACTTAGAATCCAGATGACTATCCCAGCAACCTTCATACAACACACGCGGATCATTAATTACCGTTCTGGCAGAATGCAAGCTCGCAGACCGCCAAAAAACCTTAATGACCAGAGTAGGAATGCCATCCAAAAACCCACAAAACATTTAACCTAAGCATGAATACTTCATATTTAAATACAGGTTTACACAGACTGAGCTCCTAAATTACCCAAACGAAAAAAAATAAAAATAAAAATAAAAACAAAAAGTCTCTTGCTAAGGAAACCAGTTCCCATGGCAAATTGCAACAGTCACCTGCGATTCCTTGCAGAGCTTTTAGACCTGACTTCCCAAGGCAAGTCTTCCCTTTCAAGAGGAAACAAAACAGCAACAACAACAAAAAAGTATATACATACCCACCCATGCTTGTTTGGGGCTCTCGGTATTGAAATAAAACATCTAGGAAAAACTGCACATCTTTGGAAGCAGGAATTTTGGCACTATACTTGGAAGGACTGTCCTAGTAGTAGTATTAAATAAGCAGCAGTCAACAACACAAAAGAATTAATTACTTAGGAGCAGTGACTAAAGAAAAACAGCAACTTGCTTTTTTTCATAGAACTTCTGAGGCAAAAAAACCCAAGGAACTTAAAAAAAACCAACAACTTTGTAGTTTTTATAGCCATTATTAAGAAAAAAGTACATTCAGAAACCACACAGAGCCAAAAATCCAAACAGAAAAAAATTCTTTCTAGGAGGGTGGCAGACATTCTAGGATATTTACCCGCATTAATAGTTTCCATTTCTCATCAGTAAATAGAAGCTTTTCTGTCAACAGTAGGTTGGTTTCCACTCTCTTCAAAACCCCCATTATCACTCGAAACAAAGAGGTAAATATTCTAACCTTTGGAATTTCAAGTTGTAGAAAACTTCGGTAAGGCTGTACACGTTAAAGTCACACGTTAAGAACTACTTTGCAAGACCCGCATCTTTCCAAATAGAAGGAAATCCTATTCTTTACTAATTACTATTTGCAAAGCAAGATCATGATTGTACTCTGGGCAACTCTTACAAAGACAACCATAAAATCATTTGCACGTCAATAGGAAAATAGGAGGCCGAAGTGGAATCTCTTAAAAATATATGTTTTGTGTCTATATATATTTGTTCTTTCTGTAGGTCAACTCCTCTCTCTCGAGTCTTTAGCTCACGGCGATTTTGTTCTCCTCCAGGAAGAGGGGGAACTGGTGTTTTGGCACACTGTCTGCGGCGGCACCCGCGCCCTTCTCGGCGTCCGAGGCGGCGCCGCCCGGGGCCCCGTCGGCCTTGGGGGCCGGGGCAGCGTTCAGGGGCGAGCCCCCGGCCATGGGCACAGGCAGGGCGGGCAGGGCCCCGCTCTGGATCACCGAGATCTCGTTGGTCTTCACGGCCAGGCCGTTGCTGAGCACGGCCGCGTACTGGTTCCACACGGCGGGGTCCAGGCTCACCGAGGGCGCCACCAGGTCCTTCGGGAACATCTCCGACACCTTCTTGGGGTCGTTGCCCAGCAGGGCCATGGGGTTATCGATGGACAGCCGCCTTCCCCGCCTGGCTGAGTTATTCCACATGTGGGTTCCTACGTGGACCTTCCGGAGACAGGGGGAAAGCAAAGAGAATCGTTAACGCTGCAGCTCTTTCATGGAGCACCCAAATTCTGCTCTGCCTGCAGTCAAGTTGCCCACAGGATTCAGGCTTGCTCCATCTGCATTCAGGTAAATAATTTAAAACCTAGGTGGTTCTGTCAGAGTCCCCTTCCTGGCACGTGTAAGACACAGTCTGACATCACCACGGCTCTCTGCAGTTTGCAGGGTTTGCAGGACTGTGTTTTACACTCAGAACGAGTGGTGCTGACAAGGACACCCCTCTCCCCGCCCAGAGCAGAAGCCACGTTCTCTGCTGCAGACAGACTCCATTGAAACACCCTGGGTAACGCAAAAGAACACCAAGGAACCTGGCAGAGATTCCCCTGAAGCTGGAATCTTGCACACCACACTTTGTTGATGCTTCCAGCAAGGCCCTGCTCACACACTGCAGAGTATTTCCTCTCCCCATCAGCATTTATGAAGGGCCTGAAGAGGTTCTCACAGGGAAGGAAAAGCCTCTTTTTTAAAAAGTGAGGGAGCTGTGAGTCCCTCACAAGGCAAACGGGTTCCTCTGGCAAAAGGACAGAGCCAAAGCACCTCTTCAGCGTGTCTTTAGACACAATCCCCAGGCACTTTGTGCCATCTCAGGATTATCCTGGTTTATCCCTCCTCACCTCACCGAATTTCATGCAGGGCAGTGTAAAGCATTTACTCTGCAGGCAGCATTTTGCAGCACTCATTCTATGAAATGCTTAGGTCTTGACACATCCAGAACCAAATGAGAAAAAGCAATCTGTTCAGGAAGGGCTAAGCCTCCCCTGCCATCCCAAAAGGAAAGTCAAGGACAGCAGCAAAGACCTGTGGGTGATCTCAGCAAGAAGAAATTGTGTGGAGAAACTCAGGAAGGAGACAAGAGTTAAAGACAAGCATTTGAGGAACTAAAATAAAATCAGTGTAGTCAAATGTGAGAAACAGTCTTTCCATCTCTGGTATGAGTTTCACAGACAAAGGAGAGGACAACAGACAGCACCCACCTTCAGGTTGCCCTTGGTGGTGAAGGCTCTCCCGCAGATGGTGCAGGCAAAGGGCTTCTCCCCGGTGTGGGTGCGTTCGTGGATCTGCAGGGCGCTGGCAGAGGAGAAGTTCTTCCCACAGGTAGTGCAGATGTGCTGTTTGGCCGGACGGCAGAACTTGGGGCGGGGCACCAGCAGAGGGGCGACCCCGGGGGACAGAGCCGGAGGGCCAATGAAGTGGCCAGTGCTGAGGGGACGGTCGCTGGGCAGCTCCATCTTTATCAGGGCTGGCGGGGCTCTGACAAACGCAGCTGGAATGCTGCTTCGACCTGCAAAGAAAGCAAAGGTGATGTTTATCCCAGCCCCACTAAGCCTGCCTGAGACTCCAGAGCTGCAGCCTTTGAAGCTGCACATGCCCGAAGAGCTCATCTGCAGAGCCCACCACACTTCCTAAGATACCCTGAAACAAACCAGTTCATCCCTGGGTTTGCTGAAGAGCTTATGAGACAAAGTCTTTCATGCCAAATTTAGATCAACCTTAACTTCAATGAGCCTGACAACCCCACAAAGGAATTCAGAGTTTCCACATCATTCCCTTGGGATAAGCAGTTTTCCCATAAAACACAGATGGATATCTTTAAAGAGCTGTAAGAAGATGCCATGTGAGTCCATGAAAGATAGCAAGGGCACAGTCTCTGTTAATTTTTACAGACCTTGCAGGAGATGGCAGCGCTTAAGCCCTTGAATTTTGCTGAATTTCGAGCCTGACTCAGTCAGGAAACCTTTACAGGGCCTGTGCCCTTATCCAAACAGAGGAGCAGGAAGAGGGGAAAGCTGAGGAAGTTTTGTTTCCTGTTGGTCCTTCTGGAGATTCATTTGCTAGCACCCCACCCCAAATCCCTGCCAGCATTTCGCATCACTCATTTCTCATTACTCTCATTACTCACCGTATTCTCCATTTGCAAAGTGTAGCCCCGGCTCTTCTTTAATGACCTTCCGGCCAATATTGCCGTACGTTAAATCCAAAGCTCCGACCACCCCTTCCATTTCTGCAGGAGCGCTCTCAGGACCCTCTGATTTACTCCCCGTGCCCGCATCCTCCTGGGTGTTGAAGGCGGGTGACTTGGACCTCACGCTCTCAGCCTGGCTGTTGGCTGGGGACGGCGCCTGGAGCGACGCAGACTCGGAGGCCGCGGGGCTGCGGCCGTTCTGATAGTCGGGATCGCCCGCCACCGAGGACGAGTCGTTCGTCATGCCATCGCTTTCCGCTGAGCCGTTGTCGCTGGACTTCAGACTGCTCTGCCGCTGCAAGCTGCCGGAGGAGGTGACAATCTTCATCTGACTCTCCAGCGCTGTAACCCCAGCGAAGGCAGCGGCGGGGGACTCTGATTGTGCATCGTACGGAGTAGGAGGCTTGGAAGAACTCCTGGGACCATCCTGAGAGTCCACGTCCTCTTCCATGTCTATGCTTTCCACGATCTCCTCCGGGCGAGCGACGTCTCCATTCTTCTCGGCCACAGCAGGATCCGCCTCGGTGCTGTCGCAGGGGGGCTCCGGCATGGGGGTGTTGGGGATCTGCCCGCCCATGTGCATGCGGATGTGCTGCTGCAGCACCACGGCATTTGTAAACTTCTTCTGGCAAATCGGGCACGAATGCTGCATCTTCAGGGGAGTGTTGGCCCGGTGGACACCGTAGTGAGTTTTAAGGTTCCCTTTAGTGGAGAAGGCACGGCCGCAGATCTTGCACTTGAACGGCCTCTCCCCGGTGTGAGTGCGGTAATGCATCTTGAGCGAGCTCTGGCAGCTCAGCACTCGGTGACAGATCAGGCACTCGTTGGGGTCGGCAGTGGATTTGTCGATGTTTTCAACCAGCTGCTGGAGCTTTGATGTCTCCGAGCCTTGCTCGTTTGACCCACTTACGTGGAAGAGGCTCATGCTGCAGGTAGCTTGTGGTGAGCTCAAGCTCTGCTCCGTTCCCGACTCGTGACCGACCGCCCCCGACGAGGAGGAGCCGCCCTCGCTTTCGGGAGAGGGCCTTGACTGCAGATCACTTGAGAAGGTACCGGGCAGAGACTCCTTCATGCCTGCCAGGCTGGACATGGTCTGAGGCGCGCTGGCGGCCGCAGAGGTAGGCAGAGTTGTTAGGAGAGGTTTGCTGTCCACAATCAGGTTGGACTCATCCAGTGGCACAGACATCCCGTACGGAATGCCAGTGCTGGTGGGAACATTGTCCAGGTGCTCAGGAACTGGGTAAGGATTCATCTTGATGTGGGGGTACTTGTCTTTGTGACGCTGGAAATGCACTTTGAGGTTTCCTTTGGTCGTGAAGCGGTTCCCGCAGATGTTACACTTGTAGGGCCTTTCCCCGGTGTGGGAGCGGAGATGGATCTGCAGGGCGCTGTCGTTGCCGAAGACCTTCCCGCAGAATTTACACTTGTGTTTGAAGAAGGGCTCCTCCGCGGTCGGTTTGCTTTCAGACACGCTGATGTTGGGCGGTTTCCCCTTCCCCTTCTTCGAGGAATCCATGACGGACGAAACGGCCGAGAGCGGGTTCTGGAAGATGACCGAGCCGGAGGACTGAGGTAGCAAAGTATTTGGGAACTGAGAGATGGAGCCGGGGAGGCCTCGGCCGCCCTCAGGCTTCAGGGGGAAGGAGGAGGAGAGGCCAGCTGCCAGCGAGCTGGCGGCTGCGATGCCAGTGTTCGAATGAGGTAGTTTTCCTTGCTTCAAGGATTCCAGTGATAGGCTCTGGCTCCCAGCTTTTTGTCCGATTAAAGCCACAGCGGCGGAGAGCTGCTGGGACATGTGGGCGCCCAGAGCTTTGAGGGGGTCAGTAGCAGCTGCTATGGAGGGATGCAGGGCGTGGGAGGCCATCATGGCGATCTGGATGCGGATCTGCTCCGTCAGCTGGATCTGCTGGAGCTGCTGCTGCTGCAAGCACACCAGCTGCTCCAGGATCATGGGGATGGCGTTGAAGCCGGCTGCCGAGGAGGCGATGGCGTCGGACGTCCGCTGGTTCACGGCCACCTTCGTGCCGCGGATCGTCTGCAAGGTCACGTTAGTGTTTGGTACTTTGGGTTTTGGTAGATAGCTTAGGCCGGGAGCCGCGGGCGCGAGGGGAGGTTCTATTTTCAGGTACATTCCTCCTACCGACTCAGCATCCAGTTTTCCTTCTCTCTTTTCCACAGAGCCCGTGCAGCCCTTCGCCTGAATGTCCTTGCGTGGCCGGCCATCCATTCGGTCGCTCGGGAAGGTCCCCAGCGAGGCCTCGGAGAAGCTCTCGGGGGGGACCGTTCCCTCGCTGTCGTTCATGATTAGAACAGGCGGATTTTTAGTGCAATTTTTCTTATGCTCAAGGAATTCAGAGAGAACAAAGAACTCTGCACAGCATTTCTCACAGATTTTGGTTTCCTCCGTGCGGCACCTTTTGGAACTCATTTCACCATCTCTATCACCTGGGACGTCTTGTGGACTCCCTTAAAAGAAAAGAAAGTCACATTATTAATTGCTAGATTTAGACCAAGTACTCCCTAGTAAGACAGCGACTCCACCTGAGTTTCAAATTAAAGGCACAAGACACTGGAATCGAGTTGGCAGATCAATCTGAAGTTCTGCTCTTTGTTTTGATGCCAATTCCTCTGCAAGCCAAAATAAATCCACACCTCAGTTCAGTTCTCAAGAAAAAACGTAATATAAAAGGACTCTCACAAGGCTCAATGAAAAGAGATTTATCGCAAATCCTTTTATACAGGTAAAGCCACAAGAAGCTTTAAAAAGGTAAAAAAAAATGTAAAATAAAAATAACTAGTCCAGCAAGGCAGCACCTGCAACACAGCTTAAAAGAAACACGAGTAAAACAGAGGAGGCGTCATAGCACTGAGCAAAACACCACTTATTTGGTGTTAACATCTCTCAGAAATTCATAGAAGATTGTTAACACAGGAATTCGGAGCGATTCGTAATTGTACCGATCTAAATAACTTTCACTCTGCCATTACGAAAGTAATTACAGCCCAAGAGGGCTGACAAAAGCAAAGCAAGCCAGCATCTTAAATCCTTCAAAAGCATACACACCCCAAAATAATTCCTAAAAGGACAGAGTAGCCAAAGCCATGATTAACTTCTGAATTCCACACAAGCGTGAGCCTACGTTGCCACGGCGAGTTATTACTGAAATAATACAAGTAACAAGTGCTGCTTGCAAAACCACACCGAGGCATTGCTGATCCTCACAGGAGGCCTCCTTCAGCAGCATCCACAGCTCACCCACTTTTGGGAGGGACGGGGAAAGCCAAGCTGGGCTGCACATCCACTCCTGCCCTTCCACCAGCAGCACCCCACAGTTTACACTGAGCAGAATTTGCATGTGGACAAAAAAAAATAAATAAAAAATCGTTCGGGGAAATATCTGAACTGGAAGAGGTGAAGAGAAATCATAACCAAAACAGGATGTTTTTGCTCAGCAGCCTTGCCATCCTTCAAGCAACAAACTCGCACCCAGCTCGAGGCGGGCCAGGGCAGAAGGGAAAACTTCCCAGTGAGAGGGAAGAGGGAAAGGTTCAGCCGGATTCCAGCCCCATCGGCTGAAGCATCCTGGAGCTCACTGCGATTGCTCCGAATCTGATGGGTGCCAGGGGTGCAGTGACTTCACGTCCACAGCCCAGGGGAACACACCGGGAATGGTAGCACACACCTGTCCTGCACACACCGGGAATGGTGTCACACACCCGTCCTGCGCACACCAGGAATGGTGTCACACACCTGTCCTGCACACACCGGGAATGGTGTCACACACCTGTCCTGAACACACCGGGAATGGTGTCACACACCTGTCCTAAACACACCGAGAATGGTGTCACACACCTGTCCTAAACACACCGAGAATGGTGTCACACATCTGTCCTGCTCATTCCTCCAGCTCACAGGGAATGGTGTCACTCATCTGTCCTGCACACACCAGGAATGCTGTCACACATCTGTCCTGCTCATCCCTCCAGCTCACCAGGAATGGTGTCACACATGTGTCCTGCACACACCAGGAATGGTAGCACACACCTGTCCGACCTAAAGCTCAAGCTCCCCAGGAACGGTGTCACTCATTTGTCCTGCACACACCTGGAATGGTGTCACACATCTGTCCTGCACGCACCAGGAATGGTGTCACACACCTGTCCTGCCCAGAGCTCCAGCTCACCAGGAATGGTGTCACTCATCTGTCCAGCACACAGCTGTCCTGCACACACCGGGAATGCTGTCACTCATCTGTCCTGCACACACCAGGAATGCTGTCACACACCTGTCCTGCCCAGCCCTCCTGGCTCCAGCCCCACGTCACCAGCTCACCCCTCGGACAGGGTGAAGCCGGGACTCCGCAAGCTCAGGGGCTTCGTGCAGCTTTGCTTCACGAGGTGTGACCGAAGCACACGTCTGATCCCCGGCTGTGTCCTGTACGTGGAGGGGAACCACGGCCAGTGACAACTCAGGCACATTATCTTGCTGCTTGAGGGGCTGTAAAACCTCTTGGAGGGAGGATTTTGCAAACCTTGCCGTTTCTTACCTCCGCAAGGGCACCACGTGTGTAATCAACAAAGCAAACTCCAACCCTTAAATGTTGTGCGGCACTAAAAAGTTTACTTTTAAAAACAAACATTCGATCAATTACAAAAATTTGCAAGTATCAGAGGCCTGAAATCCAAACCTGCGCAAGTCCTTGAACGGGGAGGAGAGGAGTTCTCAGCACAGCTGTGATTAAATATGTTTGGATGCCTCCTATTTGAAGAGGGAGCATTAAACACTTCCCCTTCAGCCCAAACAACTCCCCTAAGTGAGAGAAACAAGAACAGCAGCACGCATTTCCCATCCCAGGTATCACGAAAGTGATGTCTCTAAAGCTGATTTAACTCTAACAACACCCAGAGAAGACCAGCCTGCAGACAAGTATAACCAGGACATGATTCAGAACTTGGTCATGGGAGTCAACCAGGATCAAGAATAGATTATTTAAAACTCGTTTTGCAAGAGTCTGAGCAGATCTAATGAGAAAGAAGGTACCTGTATTAAAAAAAAAAAAAAAAAGACAAACTTCCAGAACTTCTCTACACTGACCAGAGAGCTCTTTACTCAACTACTTTGCTATTTCAGAGAATACACTAAAACACAAAAAGAGTTTGGGGCTTTCCCAGTCCCACCTCCCAGGCAGAACTACAGTTTCCGTGTTACAAAACATTAAAAAAAAAAATAATAACCTCAGCTTTGACTTTTTCCAGGGGCACAGCAATGTCTGCACCAAAGGCTGCTGCCCACCCCCAAGGAGATATTCCAGGATAATGTCTAGACAAGTCCTCAAACTTTAACTGCTTCAAAGCATCCGATCATTTATCTCCTTTCCCTTGATAGCACTTCTTATTTTCCTACTTCTGCGCTGATATGATCACACACTGAATTCAATGCCCCTTTCCCAATCGCCAGCACGGCCCAGGCTCCTCATTTTCAGAATTCTGAGGAACTCTGGGGACTTTTCTGGTTCCAAGCAGAAAGAAACTCCAGGAAACCGAAAGTCCTTGTGTTGGGCAGAAACGGGCAAGCTAGCAGCCCTGCCCTGTCACGAATTTTAGTTTTCAGTTTCTCTGACAGTAAAGCATTAGTTTAGAACTCTGAATAAATTCAATTCAACTTGCTGCATGTCAAATAGGGAAGTTACGCATGATTTTACCTAAAAAAAAAAAAAAAAGTGAATATAATATCTTCGCCCGCCTCAGCAAGGGTTTTAGATAAATTCACAAGCAGGACGCTGGGTTATTTTCTAGTAGCTGCAACAACAAAGGAGCAATTGAGTGTTTCCCTAAAAAAACCCAACAGCTCCTGTGAAAATCATCGTGATTTGTAACTGCCTCCTCGCCAGCCCCAAGAGCTGAAAGCAGAATGGAATAAAAGGCTGAGCTCGGGGCTCTCCGTGCCAGGAGGGCACCTCTGCCCTCCCACTGCACCAGGATTTCCCCTGCCACGATTCCCCGTGCACTTCGCTTCGCCCTCTCCTCCAAAGGCTTCCCAGGGATTGCACTTCTGCCGTGGTTCTTTTTTTTTTTTTTTT